>NIPM01001256.1:0-47772 GCA_002738285.1 Holacanthella duospinosa | reverse complement strand
AGGTTTAGGTTGTTAGGTTCGGTTTATTTTAGAATATTAGGTTTATTTTAGATTGTTAGGTTATGATTAGGTTCTTAGACTTGTGTTCCTAGATTTAGGTTATTACTATTGTGTTTTTCTGTTTAGGTTTATTTTAGGTTCTTATGTTTAGGTTGTTAGTCTAAGTTTATTTAAGATATACTTTACACTAGTCGTACTTTAACTTTAACTAATAAATACATGTTGCCGTGATGATTCAAAACTTTGACACTTAATTTGAGACCCGTAGAGGACGTTGCCCCAAAAATGAACATGATATTCTGAATTAGCATGTAAAATGTTTCAAAATGAGATACTCCTTATTAAGATCCGCTAGGGCCCCGTTTGCTTCAATTGTTCCCAAGGACTTTGGGAAACCTTACAGATTGAAAATGTGCAGGAAGAATAACTGAAGGGTTGCCCGTAAAAACCCATTATTATTCAACTAATGGTGGTGGATTTTTTAGTCTCAACCCTTAAATTCAAGTGCATGAAGACGAAAAAGTAGAGGTAGAAACCTCTAACGCCGCAATTGATCCTATTCTTGCTAAACATACTTAAATTTTCACTCTCTAATGCCTTCCTTCCTAAGCAGATTGGTGTTGGTATTCGTGGAAGAGTAGAGGCCGGTGGCCATGCCGCAAGGAATTATTTCAACGACAATTACAAATGTAAAAAAGTGTCTCCATAAAAATTATTTAAAAAAAATGCATTCAATGAAATCAAATGAGGTAGATTTTAGGAATATGTGAAATCAAGAATGCCTGACATCTTCAAATTCTTTTAGAATTGTGATAGAAACTAGAAAAATGTATTTGGAGAATCAATTATGTTCATCTAACTGGAGTTCAGGATGACCCTTTTTCATTCAGCCCGTTTTTGTCTTCTCTTGCAACCAAGTTATTTAGAAGCAATCGTATCGGAATTTAATGTCTGATTATTCAGACGACTCAACCATTGGAAACTAACTCTAATTGGGTAATACGCTTGGTGACAATTTTTAGGCACGATGACAATAATATGTATCCCTACTGTTTTCTTCAGTAAAGCCGTCAATGAATCTCCATAGAGCAAAGGACATATATTTTCCGTAGTTATCCCTGAAAACATTAAATTCCTTTATGACTTCTAACAATTCCGCTGATACTTGCGTTCTGGCGAGTGATTCTTTTCTAGTAGAATGTAAATTTATTTAAACATTTCGATTCTAAAAATTTAGTGGTTCATTTGAATACTAACTGCAATGTGGTATTTGAATCCAAGTTTCCATCAACTAAAAATACAGTGTTCAAATAAGGAATTTAGAGGAACCAAATTATGGAACTCTTTTCCAAAAGCCTGGCAAATAATCAATGAAAACACTACCAATACCAATCACATTTCTAGTGCTAAATTTAATGACATTTTATTCAATTATTTTTGTCGAGACTCTTACATCCATCTGGCTTTCATAACTTTTTTGAATTTAAAACGTAGATTTATTTATACAAAAATTGACTGCTAGGAGAAACCAGCGATCTTTGACTGTTGAATTAGGTCCAGTCTATCCAATAAATATCAAATCAAGGCAAAAATTTTTAGGAATGATTTTGTGGAAAATCAAAAATTAATTGTATGCCAGACTTTTTCACACTTTATAAATTGTTCAAGTCACTGAAAACGGTTAAATACGAAAGTTTAGTTAAACTTTCTTAGTTTTCTTTCTTTTGTAATTTTTTGTTTAAAACTCTAGTCCCGGATTTTCGCTTTCTTATTTGAACATTTGTAGAATAACTCAAACCCTCTTGAATTAATTTTAATGTTTTATGAAAACTGCAAAACTAACACAATCAAATACATATTTTATCTGAAGCATTTAGTTATTTCTGATTAAAAAATTCATTATAAAAGGTTGTACAATTATTACAAATATCAAGTTTATATTATTGTTACAATTAACTCTGAGTTGTACATATTTTTCCTTATTTTATCCCTCATCGGGACGTGGTGTATCCCACAAGAGGTTACCTTTATAACTCCTGAACAAAAAGAACGAATAGATGATTTCATAGAAAATACATTCTTAGTAGAAAATCGTATTCCTGGTCTTACTCTATCAATTGTTGAGAATGATCAAATTACAGTATCCAAGGGTTACGGATATAGAAATTTGGACCTACGTGTACCTGCGGATGAAAATACATTAATGGGAATTGCTTCTAACTCTAAAGTAAGTGACGTTAGAAATTTTCAACGCATGCGCAAGGACATATAAAGTAATTTATTATATTTTCCAGAGTTTCCTTGGCACCCTTGTCGTTAAGGTACTTCATGAAAAATTTCCAGAATTAGGAGTGAAGGCATTGGACACACCACTTGTCAAGTTACTACCAAACGAAACTAACATAATGTTTAGTGATCGGTATGACACACATTGTTGAAACTAAATGATATCCCTGCTTTTTTTAATTTTTTAATTTTCTGTTAATTTAGTTATCGTGCCGAAAGTATGACATTTCGAGACCTTTTGAGTCACCGAAGTTGCTTAATTTCTGAAGATTTGGATTTCGTTTTCGATACTGTGTGAACCACTGAAGAAAAAAATTAGCAAGTTTTTAAATTAATTTTGACAATTCTGAAATTTGTTTTTAATATAATTTTGCAAAAACTATACACATTCGTATAAGGTATGAGCCAGAAGTTTGTTCATTTCGAAATGGTTACGTTTATAACAATGCCCTCTTTGGTCTTGGTGGCGACCTCATTGCACAAATTGCAGGAGTTTCATCATATACAAAATTAGTAAGATCCAACATTGGTAAGGTGTATAGTTAACATTAATTTAATCAATTAATATGTTTTTAGCTGATAGACTTTATGCAAGAAATTGGAATGAAAACTGTATCAGTTTTTGATAAAGATGGAAACTTTGAAGAATTAGAAGATATGTCTGCTGCCTACTACTTCAAAGATGGGGCTCATCACGTATATAATCCTAAACTTTTAAGGTTATTAGATAGTTTGACATTTTTAATATTGTTTATGACAAAGCATTCCTTGTTATGTTAGTATGTAGGAGCCAATATTATAGAAAGGATTTATTTAAAATAATTTTAGACGGATGCATACACTAATTGCAACTGGAGGTATCATCGCCAGTCCCACCGATATGGCCCACTACCTAAGGTTTCACATGAATTTAGGCAAAGTTGGTGGACGTCAAGTCATTCCTGAGGTAAACCATTAAAAATCATTATAAAATTTATTTCTATTGTAATTTATATACAGGATGTAATGCGCCGAATTTACACACCTTCAAATTCTGCCTTTGCATCTCAATTTGGTAAAATTTCATCTGAATCTGACCCGGTTACTGGAAATTTTGGATATTCTTTGGGCTTACATCTTGCTGTCTATGACGGTAAAAATCAAAACAACATTATTTGGAGTTATGAAAAAAAAAATTCTTGTGTTCATTCATCGTGATTGTTTTTAGGTTGGGAGATTATTGGACACAATGGTATCACAAATATGGCGTGATCTATTAATTGGATTCAATTAACAATTTCTTTTTTAAGGTTATTGGGCACCATTTGCAAACGTCATGTTTAGTTTTCCAAAAAAAAACATAGGAATTTTTATAGTTTCGAACGGCCCAGGGACCATTGGTGGGAAGAATGACCTTACTCTAAAGTACCTTTCTACTTTTATTTTTGACATTTTAAGAGGTAAGGACAATATTTCATTAACTAAACAAAAAAATTTTTTAATGAAATTTATCATAGATGTATCACCAAGGAACGTATCTACCAATCAGAACAACTTATTATTCCCGAATTTTAACAATGTGCATCTTGCAATCGATTTATCGGGTCTGCCACCTTTCAAATTGAAATCAGAAAATAGAAGAAACCAGAATGGGCAAACGCTGGACGATTTGATTGGGCTATATGGTAATGGTGCTAATGGTAAGTCGTCCAATCTATGTGTAAATAGCATCAATCATTTTCAAAATTATTTCATTTAGGTGATTTGTATGTGTTATACGACGAGAGCGATGATTCAAATCAAACACTGATAATGAAATATGGTGAATACGGTGTTGGTCGACTCCTACCTCAAGAACAAGACCTGATATACACTGTTGAATTTACAACGGATATTCTGCAACAATTTTATGCGGATGACTTTGACGTTCTTTATGAATTGGATTTGCGATTTGAAAAATTGGCAATTTTGCTGCTTCTTGGAGAACCTGTATCAATATTTGTCAAAGATGCGAATTTGGAAACCTTTCCACCAATTCCTTGGTCACCTGAAAGTTGTGGACCATTGAATTAATACAGCAGATGAATTCCAACAGTCAAGTTACCAGATAGATTTATTAGAACATAACTTAATATTAGCTTAATTAAGGTAAGTTTTTTAGTAGGGAAGCAAAAAAAAACAGACACTTCAGACTGTCTAGGGTTTTAATTACGATACGAATATCCAACAGAAAATAGAGAAATAAAATCAGATGAACCAGATCAAACACACGTAGACTATACTTGAACACCCACAGCTATGGTCTCTCTAAACTTTCATGAATAATCCGTATAGTCACACACGACGATTACAATAACCTATTCATACTAGAAGGATCTGTGGGTTAACTCTTTCAAGGTTGCTTATGAGGAATTAATCTAACTCACTATGACAAGGTTAGCCAATAACTCAATTTTTTTTAGTTTAATTTTTTGAAGAAATAACAATCAACAAGGTTCAACAAACAGTAATATCAAAGTTTAAAAATGAGAAAAGATTTTGTTTCGAGATTCATAATATAAAAAAAAAAATTTTTTTTTTTTAAGTAAAACCAAAAATCAGTATCATTTTTTTGTTAAATTATCTTGACAACTCTTGCAATATAGAATTATCGATTGCCTGCAGGCAACCAGAGTCCAAAAATTTAAATTCAAAATAAAATTGAGTTCTGGCTAACCTTATCGTATTGAGTTTAGATTAATTTCTTATAGCAACCTTGAACTCTTTAATTTTAAGTTTACTAAGCATCAGGGTGATTTTAGGTTGTTTGTTGTCGCTTCACTTTATATAAAATATACTACGGTGCGTCTTTTCCAAAACGCCTCAACTATAAAATAATTTTTCAAAAAAAACATCGAAATCAATAACAACTATGTGGGGATTTCTATGCAATTTAATTAATCTTACGTAGACACCATAAATACATGAAAAACTCTAATTCGATTTACGTGAAAAATTAATTTTCTTCGAGTGAAAAAATTTTTTTCTTTGTTTGTGCCGTCTCTCCCATCATGGTCACCAGTGTTTTTGAAAAATACCATGGTAACCATTTGATCGACTGAGGTGTTTTGGAAAAGAAGCACTGTACTTCTACTCCATAGCTTGCTGGAAACCAACCGGAGCAATAGGAAATTAAAAAGTCAATTACAAATTTCTTACTAAAATACTAAATTCAAAGTTAAAATATTAATACACCTAAGATAATAATGTTTGGATAAGAGGTTGTACTCTCAAAGGAAAAAGGGTCGCAGTGTTGGAGTGAAAGGACTTTCCTCGGTTGCATAAATGCAACAGTACATTTACACCCAGTATAAAGATGCCAAGTGACAACTGTGATGGGCAACTGTGATGTGACAAATGATGTTATAATCATTCTTATTATTAAACAACAATAATTATTAATAATAATAATTATTATAATAACATCATAGTGATTACAATTAAAACTTCAAAAGCAAAGTAATTGAATTATTACTGTAACAACTTGTTAAACTAATAAAATAATATAGTGTTCTCCATGACTCCCAGTTTGGCCGGAGTCAGAGTCATTGACTCTGAGAGTCATGACTCTGACTCTCTAAATGTTGGGAATAGACTCGGACTCATGACTCTGACTCCTTGAATTTTGGGAGTAGACTCTGAGTCAGAGTCAGAGTCATGTCTCTCGACTCCGGAGTTACATAATACAAACATGGAAAATCGGGTCTGAAATTGAATTTTTTTATACATTTAGTTTCCTTGTTTCTAAGTTTACTAATTTTCTAAGTTACCTTGACAACAAGAAACTAATAAAGCCACTTTCATCAGGTGAAATAAACAATTCGTAACTTTTTTTAAATATTTCTTTGTAAAAATAACTATCGAAATAATATTTGCATGTAAATTTTGTTATAAAATAGTCCTATATGCCCATGTGCGCATGTTTCACAAGAGTCATGACTCCCAAGTCTGGGAGTCGACTCCCAGAGTCATGACTCTGACTCCCAAAACCCTTATAGTCAAAGTCATCAAATGACTCCTGACTCCCAAAAACCCTGGGAGTCAGAGTCGTGAGAGTCAGAGTCAGAGTCAGAGTCATGACTCCGGAGTCAGAGTCATGGAGGACACTAAAATAATGTCATTAATTCTAGTATAGTACGAATTTTGCTAAGAATGCCCGTCTCTAAACTAATTGGTTTCCGCCTCAGAAACATAGCGTGTTTTTGTGAAACCAGCGGAAAGTCCTTTCACTCCAACACCGCGACCTTTTTTCCTTTGAGAGTATGTTTTTAGCAAACTTGTTTTATTTCCAACGCTCGGGTTGGTCTCAGGGCCGGATTGGGGTTAAAAGAATTTTCTTAAATTCTCTAAGAATTGTTGGATTTAAAATATTTTTTCGTGAAGTATACAATTCCATTGAAACGGATTCCACTATAAATAGCTGTTTTGATTTGAAACTAAAAGTAGATACCGATGAATTCATAAGTAGTTAACGCTTTTTGAATATTTTTTTTTCACTCCCGCCTTCCTTGCCTCGAATATTTTATTTGCTGGTACCGTAAAAACGCAATTAGTTGCACCATGCTACTGTTCAAATTCAATATTTGTATAATTGTAAGCAAATGTACTCCTGGAGGTTTTGGGTAATTGATACGTCAATCGCTCCGAGTCCTTGCCTCCATTAAGAATATGGTTTCCGTTGTTTACACTCAAATCAGAATTTTCGACAATTCTACAAATCACACTGGAATTTTATCACTTTCGCAAAAAATCCCGAATCAAATGGAATTTGGTTAGGCGGTATTTCAATCCGTAACAAATTTCAAAAAAATACGAGTCTGAAAACCATTGGTGGCAGTGAAGTAAAATTTACGACAAACATTTCAAAATGCCTAAAACGTTTTTTAATTCACTATCAAAGGGTACCAGGCTGAAAAAAATATTGATTTCATGTATTTATTCTATTCTTCCTGTATTGATTCCTCAAAGTTGTGCTTCTACTTCCCGGACACCTGTTAATTGACCACAATCATACACTTTGTCAAATTGTACGTACAATTTGGTCAGCTAAACTGTTCAGGTTAAGAGCAATAATTAGTAACACCTCAGCCACTCATGCACTAGGCATGTAGCATTCTATTGTTGGTTCTAACAACACAATGTGAATTTCTGCTTTATTGTTACAAATATCAACAGATTAATTCAACCAAAAAAAATTTGTCAGATTTTTTTTTGCAAAATTTAACTTGACCGTCAACAATGAATATTAAACTAGTAATCTGCATCATTTCTGACTGAGTGAAAAACCTCATCTCATTTGAAAAGCAAAATTTGAGTTGAGCGCCAACAACGAATGCATTCGTAATCTATATAAGATTTCCGATCGATTCACGTATCACTTACTCAAAATTCTCCTGGAGTACCTTTGGTAAAAATTATACGGGACAATGAATTTGAACAGTAGCATGGTGCAACTAATTGCGTTTCTAAGGTACCAGCAAATGAAATATTCGAGGCAAGGAAGGCGGGAGTCAAAAAAAATTCAAAAAGCGTTAACTACTTATGCATTCATCGGTACCATGTATTTAAAAAATGTCTAGAAAGTAGTGCTATGTTGAAAAACCTCAAAATCAGTACAATTCATCGCCAGATTAAATTTTAGTAAAAATAATATGACGTCAATTTAAATGTCATTTTCGTCTTGACCTATGTAGCCCGATTTTGTTACATTTCAATAGATAATGTCAAAACATCAATCAATACAATTTTTATCAATATGCTTGGAAGTTCAGACACAAGAATATGGATTAGTCAATGACTAAAATATTATTTAACGTTATTGTCAAACAATTGAATTTTACGAATTTTGTGGTTCATTGTAATAAATAACATTATGGAATTTGATCACAACTTGTCGCAGATATTTCGATTTTTGATTTACCAGTAAATTATTGGAACAAAGCTAAAGTCCAATTACTCATCCTCTAGAATTTGTACTGATTTATCAAAACTTGCAAAATCTAATAGATACTCCAGTCCATTCGTTTTCATTTATCTGATACATTGATTCATCTTTTTAATAAAAAAGATAGTATAAAAACACTTTATAAATATCAACTAAATTAATTTAATTCTCACAATTACTATTGAGCATGGCGTTATACGTATTGCCTCTTATAGTTTCCCTCTTTGGGATATGGTGTATCCCACAAGCGGTTACCAGTATAACTCCTGAACAAAAAGAACGAATAGATGATTTCATAGCAAATACATTCTTAGTAGAAAATCGTATTCCTGGTCTTACTCTATCAATTGTTGAGAATGATCAAATTACTGTATCCAGGGGTTATGGATATAGAAATTTGGACCTACGTGTACCTGCGGATGAAAATACATTAATGGGAATTGCTTCTAACTCTAAAGTAAGTGACGATAGAAATTTTCAACGCATGCGCAANGATGAAAATACATTAATGGGAATTGCTTCTAACTCTAAAGTAAGTGACGATAGAAATTTTCAACGCATGCGCAAGGACATATAAAGTAATTTATTATATTTTCCAGAGTTTCCTTGGTACCCTTGTCGTTAAGGTACTTCATGAAAAATTTCCAGAATTAGGAGTGAAGGCATTGGACACACCACTTGTGAAGTTACTACCAAACGAAACTAACATAATGTTTAGTGATCGGTATGACACACATTGTTGAAACTAAATGATATCCCTGCTTTTTTTAATTTGTTAATTTTCTGTTAATTTAGTTATCGTGCCGAAAGTATGACATTTCGAGACCTTTTGAGTCACCGAAGTTGCTTAATTTCTGAAGATTTGGATTTCGTTTTCGATACTGTGTCAACCACTGAAGAAAAAAATTAGCAAGTTTTTAAATTAATTTTGACAATTCTGAAATTTNTTTTCGATACTGTGTCAACCACTGAAGAAAAAAATTAGCAAGTTTTTAAATTAATTTTGACAATTCTGAAATTTGTTTTTAATATAATTTTTACAAAAACTATACACAGTCGTATAAGGTATGAGCCAGAAGTTTGTTCATTTCGAAANGTTTTTAATATAATTTTTACAAAAACTATACACAGTCGTATAAGGTATGAGCCAGAAGTTTGTTCATTTCGAAATGGTTACTATTATAACAATGCCCTCTATGGTCTTGGTGGCGACCTCATTGCACAAATTGCAGGAGTTTCATCATATAAACAATTGGTAAGATCCAACATTCGTAAGGAGTATACTTAACATTAATGTCTGATTCAGTAATCAGTGTACATGTACCTATTCAAAATTTCACTTTATTTTACGCAACTGAGCAACGACCGCGGACAATTATGCGAATTATTTACATTTTCTTTTCTATACAAATTTTTTTTGTTCAATTTTGTAGGAATAGGGATTGATATGTCCCTGTTCCTAGAAAACTAAAATAATAATATTCAACTTAACTTAATCCGTATCTTCAGAACTTGACTTTTCGTTTATATCCGACTCCGAATCATCCGATGAAGACTCATCACCGAGTCTAATAATAATCGGCTGAATGGGATTTGAGATAAATTCATCTGCAAGATTCTCAAGTTTCATAATAATTTCTTCCAATTTGATGACATGTTCACAGCAATTAAGCCAAATTTTCTTTATTCTATCCGATTGAATAATTTCAGTGACTAGTTTCAGCACGTCTTTGATCTTAAAACTTGTATTCCTTCTTCTAACTTCTCCTGTACACATCATAAACAGACAGATTATTAATTGAAACTATATATAATTTAATTTTTGATACCTTTCACTGAAGCCCAAATCAACTCAATAGGGTTCAATTCACAATGAGCCACAGGAAGCCAAAGTAATTTGACATCCTTTCCAGAATCGAGAATAATCTTCTCTACTACATACTGAGGCTGAATTTGGTTACGTTTTGCCAATTCTCGTTGCTCAATTACTTTCATGTCCCAGAATGATTCCTCATCATCTGGAACTGGGACACCGTGAGTTTCCAGCCATTCGACAAGTTCAATCTTCCTGTACTGTGTTGTTGGGTTCTTTGTTTCGGCAGTAATTGTTCTGTGATAGGACCCTGGTCGAGAACGATAACTGAACGCTCAGGTAAGGCTTCAATTACTTCTGCAAACCATTCCAGGAAGTGTGTGGAGTTCATCTCCTTGTGATAGTCATTCTTGTCCTTACTTCCCACAAATTCTTTTCCTACACCCAAGAATCCGTCTTCACTACCTACATTGACAAGAATGACTCTCTTTCCTGCTCCGCTTGGTCTACAGGAGATGCCACCTTAGAGAAACCACACAAATTGAATAACCAGTTAAATTGATGTCAGTTAGAGGTTCGTACCGAGCAACCCATCCTGATATGGATGTCCTATTCCACGTAACCAAATGTACACAAGGGGACGAGCATGAATCATTCCCAAAANCCCATCCTGATATGGATGTCCTATTCCACGTAACCAAATGTACACAAGGGGACGAGCATGAATCATTCCCAAAACTTCTTTCTCTGGAATATGCCAACCACAATCTACGCTCAGGCTTTTATTTACGCAACTTTCGTCCTGGTAGTAGATCTATGTAGGAATAATTTTAATATTGTTTTTAACCATTGAGCCAAAATTTTGTCTAACTCTTAGGATTCTATGATTATTACACTTATCTATAACAATGCCTCACCTTGTATCCTAGCCGTCTGAATTTTCTCACTTATCTTAGGTACTTAGCCCTATGAGCGGCAATGTCGGGGCGATCCAGAGGTACAGGTTTGCCATTAAACTTACCAAACTTGAATTTGAGTTGCCGTTTTATGACTCGAAGAAGGGTACTACGGCTCATTCTAGGAAAGTTGTCATCTTGTTGTAGTATTTGATGCAGATAGTGGACTGTTGGAAACACCTTTTTACTATAGGCTTCAAGCACAGTACGTCTTATGACTCCTTCAGTGAAACTATCAACCACGGTCTTCTTTCTTCCACGAGATGCCAATTTCGGTTTCGAGACAGTACCATACGTTTTCAACTCCTTTGAGACGTTGAATACAGTGGTCCTGCTCACCTAAACGACAGAATTCAAAGTTATAATATGTGGTTTAATTATTCAGAAATACAGCTAATCATTAAAAAATTTTTTTTCATACTTTCAAAGCAGCTGCAGTTCTTTCAGCAACTCTTTGGAAAGGAATTGGTAAACTTGATTCTTGGATTGCGCCTGAATTAATTGATCGTTCGATTAAAACTTTTTCGGTTTCAAAATACTTCTTCAAATTTAGAATAGTCCTTTTCTCCTCTTCAGCTTTAGGCTTCATTGTTTACTTTATATTCTTAGAACTTAGAATATGAGAAATATTATTAAACTATTATTTCTATTCCAAAAGAAAATTATCAGAACAGGTTTGTTTATTTGCACATTTCTGGGAGCAATGAACTCTGCGACGAGNCCCATCCTGATATGGATGTCCTATTCCACGTAACCAAATGTACACAAGGGGACGAGCATGAATCATTCCCAAAATTTCTTTCTCTGGAATATGCCAACCACAATCTACGCTCAGGCTTTTATTTACGCAACTTTCGTCCTGGTAGTAGATCTATGTAAGAATAATTTTAATATTGTTTTTAACCATTGAGCCAAAATTTTGTCTAACTCTTAGGATTCTATGATTATTACACTTATCTATAACAATGCCTCACCTTGTATCCTAGCCGTCTGAATTTTCTCACTTATCTTAGCACTTGAATCTTCCTCAGGAAATGTTTTTTTTATTTTCTAACCTTCCTGTGCGGTAAAAAAAAGTGTTAATTTGGATAGTTACAAGTACACTCATTTTTGAATCGAACATTAATTTAATCAATTAATATGTTTTTAGCTGATAGATTTTATGCAAGAAATTGGAATGAAAACTGCATCAGTTTTTGATAAAGATGGAAACTTTGAAGAATTAGAAGATATGTCTGTTGCATACTACTTCAAAGATGGCGCTCATCACGTATTTAATCCTAAACTTTTAAGGTTATTAGACAATTTGACATTTTTAATATTATTTATGACAAAGTATACCTTGTCATGTTAGTATGTAGGAGGCAATATTATAGAAAGAATTTATTCAAAATAATTTTAGACGGATACATACACTTATTGCAGCTGGAGGTATCATCGCCAGTCCCACCGATATGGCCCACTATCTCAGGTTTCACATGAATTTAGGCAAAGTTGGTGGACGTCAAGTCATTCCTAAGGTAAACCATTAAAAACCATTATAAAATTTATTTCTATTGTATTTTATATACAGGATGTAATGCGCCGAATTTACACACCTTCAAGTTCTGCCTTTGCATCTCAATTTGGTAAAATTTCATCTGAATCTGACCCGGTTACTGGAAATTTTGGATATTCTTTGGGCTTTGGTCTCGCCATCTATGACGGTAAAAATCAAAATAACATTATTTATCCTTGGGAATTATGAAAAAAAAATCTTATGTTGATTCATTGTGATTGTCTTTAGGTTGGGAGATTATTGGACATATTGGTAACGCAAATATGACGTGATATATTAATTGGATTCAATTAGCAATTTCTTTTTTAAGGTTATTGGCCACCATTTGCAAGCGTCATGTTTAGTTTTCCAAAAAAAAACATAGGAATTTTTATAGTTTCGAACGGTCCAGGNGGCTTTGGTCTCGCCATCTATGACGGTAAAAATCAAAATAACATTATTTATCCTTGGGAATTATGAAAAAAAATTCTTGTGTTGATTCATTGTGATTGTCTTTAGGTTGGGAGATTATTGGACATACTGGTAACGCAAATATGACGTGATATATTAATTTGATTCAATTAGCAATTTCTTTTTTAAGGTTATTGGGCACCATTTGCAAGCGTCATGTTTAGTTTTCCAAAAAAAAACATAGGAATTTTTATAGTTTCGAACGGTCCAGGNCCACCATTTGCAAGCGTCATGTTTAGTTTTCCAAAAAAAAACATAGGAATTTTTATAGTTTCGAACGGTCCAGGGACCATTGGTGGGAAGAATGACCTTACTCTGCAGTACCTTGCTACTTTTATTTTTGACATTTTAAGAGGTAAGGACAATTTTTCATTAACTAAACAAAAAAATTTTTTAATGGAATTTATCATAGATGTATCACCAAGGAACGTATCTACCAATCAGAACAACTTATTATTCCCGAATTTTAACAATGTGCATCATGCAATCGATTTATCGGGTCTGCCACCTTTCGAATTGAAATCTGAAAATAGAAGAAACCAGAATGGGCAAACGCTGGACCATTTGATTGGGCAATATGGTAATGGTGCTAATGGTAAGTCGTACAAGTTGTCTGCAATTAGCATCAATCGTTTTCAAAATTATGTCATTTAAGGTGATTTGAATGTGTTATACGACGAGAGCGATGATTCGAATCAAACACTGATAATGAAATATGGTGAATACGGTGTTGGTCAACTCATACCTCAAGAACAAGACTTGATATTCACTGTTGAATTTACAACGGATATTTTACAAAATTTTTACACCTATGACGTTGACTTTGTTTATGAATTGGATTTGCGCTTCGAAAAATTGGCGATTTTGCTGTTCCTTGGAGAACCTGTATCAATATTTGTCAAAGATGCGAATTTGGAAACNTTCGAAAAATTGGCGATTTTGCTGTTCCTTGGAGAACCTGTATCAATATTTGTCAAAGATGCGAATTTGGAAACATTTCCACCAATTCCTTGGTCACCTGAAAGTTGTGGACCATTGAATTAATACAGCAGATGAATTCCAACGGTCANCTTTCCACCAATTCCTTGGTCACCTGAAAGTTGTGGACCATTGAATTAATACAGCAGATGAATTCCAACGGTCAAGTTACCAAATAGATTTATTATAACATAACTTAATATTAGCTTAATTAAGCATACGGGTAATACTCCTACGGATCACGTTCAAAATATTTTATCTTTGAGTTTTGAAATAGGTGACTATAAATGTGACCTTTTACCACTGTCAAGTCTGACAAAATCATAGAAAAAAAGATTTTACAACGCAAAAATGTAAATAAAAATTGAAAATTCTCTTCATTACCCTACCATATCACAAAGTTGTGAGTATCACTCATTCATATCAGAACTTATTTTCTTGTATTTAAAAATCTCGAATACGAAGAAAGGTTCGAGTTCATAAAAGGAACCATAAAATTTAGTAATTTTGACCCATGTTTGGAAAATATACTTAACCATTTTCAATGAGTCGGCTGGTATAAGAAAACTCAGAAGAAGAGCCCTTANCCATGTTTGGAAAATATACTTAACCATTTTCAATGAGTCGGCTGGTATAAGAAAACTCAGAAGAAGAGCCCTTATTTGGACAATTCCGATTTCAAGATTGAAAGATTGGGATAATCTATCGGAAATCTACGACTCATTTCATTTTAAAATACGTTTTCACATGCATAAAGGAACAGTTCTGTATGNTAATCTATCGGAAATCTACGACTCATTTCATTTTAAAATACGTTTTCACATGCATAAAGGAACAGTTCTGTATGAATCAGTTTAATTAGAAGTGAATTGACCTCATATTTAATTATGTCTAATAATTCAAGAATGACACACCGGCGAAATAAAAATAATTAATTTTCAAAGTCAACAGTCAAAGATCACGTGGTTTCATCTTTGATTTGAAGAACTCTGGACCCTGAACTCGAGTNATTTTCAAAGTCAACAGTCAAAGATCACGTGGTTTCATCTTTGATTTGAAGAACTCTGGACCCTGAACTCGAGTTCAGCTGAACTAGATTGCCAATTTCATTCGTTATTTGAAATTGGACTTTATAAGAGTTGAAAGTGAACTAGGTTCACGAGACCCTGGTTCAAAAGTCAAAAATCAAATTTATTGGTAATTTGGGCCTAAATATTTCTTGTAGNTAGGTTCACGAGACCCTGGTTCAAAAGTCAAAAATCAAATTTATTGGTAATTTGGGCCTAAATATTTCTTGTAGGACTTTGATGATTCTGTATTATCTCTTTCAAGGTTGCTATGAGGAATTAATCTAAACTCACTGATAAGGTTAGCCAGTAACTCATTTTTTTTAGTTTAATTTTTTCAGGGTCCATGGATACCGTTTGTTGTCGCTTCGCTTTATAGGGTCGCGCAGTTTTGGTGTTTGGCATGGGAGATTTTTGGGAGAAAANTCGCTTCGCTTTATAGGGTCGCGCAGTTTTGGTGTTTGGCATGGGAGATTTTTGGGAGAAAATTTGGGACTGTTCTTCGTTAATTAAAAGTTATAAAAAATATTTTGTCACGTTTTTGTTTCTCATGAAAACAATCCATGGAGAACTAAATGTACACAACGGTCCCAAATTTTCNTTTTTGTTTCTCATGAAAACAATCCATGGAGAACTAAATGTACACAACGGTCCCAAATTTTCTCCCAAAAATCTACCTTGCCAAATACCAAAACTGCGCGACCCTGTAAAGCGAAGCGACAACAAACTGTCTCCATGGACCCTGAATTTTTTGAAGAAATAACAATCAACAAGGTTAAACAAACAGTAATATCAAAGTTTAAAAATGAGAAAAGATTTTGTTTCGAAATTCATAATATAAAAAAAATTTTTTTTTAAGTAAAACCAAAAATCAGTATCATCTTTTTGTTAAATTACCTTTACAACTCTTACAATATAGAAATATTGGTTGCCTGCATGCAACCAATTGAGTTCTGGCTAACCTTATCATAGCGAGTTTAGATTAATTTCTCATAGCAACCTTGAACTCTTTAATTTTAAGTTTACTAAGCATCAGGGTGATTTTAGGTTGTTTGTTGTCACGTCGCTTTATCTAAAATATATTACTATATACTGTATTTTTACTCCATGGCTTGCTGGAAACCAATCGGAACAATAGGAAATTTAAAAAAAATCCATTACAAATTTCTTACTAAAATACTAAATTCAAAGTTAAAATATTAATACACCTAAGAAAATAATGTTTGGATAAGAGAGCTTGTATGTTTTTAGCAAACTTGTTTTATTTCCAAACACTCAGGTTGGACTCAGACCCGGATCGGATATGTTGACATTGGTTCATGAATGAAATTACACCTTAGAAACCTAGTTTGTGTAAACATAGCTGATAATTTTGTTTGTATGGCTAGGATGATAATGTTAAATAGAAACTAGTTGTGGTTAGAATACAGTCACCATTTNAATAATTTTGTTTGTATGGCTAGGATGATAATGTTAAATAGAAACTAGTTGTGGTTAGAATACAGTCACCATTTACAGACAACCGATGCATAGTACAGAATAGCATTGAAAATATTTTTAAGTATATAGTAGTATACTTAAAAGAATTTTCTTAAACTCTCTAGGAATTGTTGGATTTAAAATATTTTTTCGTGAAGTATACTTCCATTGAAACGGATGCCACTATAAATAGCTGGTTTGATTTGAAACTAAAAGTAGATANTTTCGTGAAGTATACTTCCATTGAAACGGATGCCACTATAAATAGCTGGTTTGATTTGAAACTAAAAGTAGATACCATGGGCCAATTCCCGTAATTGTATAGAGCGCCTGATAGTGTCAAGGTTCATAGTACTTTGAGATTATAGAAAATTTACGGGAACGAAAATGATTGAAAAGTTGTGTTAGAATAAACTGCTTTGTTATTCCNTTTGAGATTATAGAAAATTTACGGGAACGAAAATGATTGAAAAGTTGTGTTAGAATAAACTGCTTTGTTATTCCTAACCGAAATGTGTAAGGAAGATTGTCAAGGGGACAACTAGCCTGTGTTCATTTTCAGTGATGTGTTAACTCTTTTACACAAGGGTAGGGGTGTTGAGCTCTCAAACAGAATTTGTTTCTCTTGACTTTGAATGGAGAGGATTGAATTGAGGGACTATGACATTTATACATGCCTCTGAGTTGATTAGAACTAGTGGGAGCCTCATAGTTTTTTCAACCAATCAGAGACCTCCAAAATGAGTCACGTTTCATAGTTGTATTAATCTCATAGTTTCATAGTCTTACAGTACTATGAAGCGTTCTATACAATTGCGGGAATTGGGCCATTGTATTTAAAAAATGTCTAGAAAGCAGTGCTATGTTGAAAAACCTCGAAATCAGTACAATTCATCGCCAGATTAAATTTTAGTAAAAATAATATGACGTCAATTTAAAAGTCATTTTCGTCTTGACCTATGTAACCCGATCTTGTTACATTTCAATAGATAATGTCAAAACATCAATCAGTACTATTTTTATCAATATGCTTGGAAGTTCAGACACAAGAATATGGATTAGTCAATGACTAAAATATTATTTAACGTTATTGTCAAACAATTGAATTTTACGAATTTTGTGGTTCATTGAAATAAATAACATTGTGGAATTTGATCACAAGTTGTCGCAGATATTTCAGTTTTTGATTTACCAGTAAACTATTGAAACAAAGTAAAATCCAATTACTCATATTCTCTAGAATTTGTACTGATTTATCAAAACTTGCAAAATCTAATAGATACTCCAGTCCATTCGTTTTTATTTATCTGATACATTGATTCATCTTTTTAATAAAAAAGATAGTATAAAAACACTTTATAAATATCAACTAAATTAATTTAATTCTCACAATTACTATTGAGCATGGCGTTATACGTATTGCCTCTTATAGTTTCCCTCTTTGGGATATGGTGTATCCCACAAGCGGTTACCTGTATAACTCCTGAACAAAAAGAACGAATAGATGATTTCATAGAAAATACATTCTTAGTAGAAAATCGTATCCCTGGTCTTACTCTATCAATTGTTGAGAATGATCAAATTACGGTATCCAAGGGTTATGGATATAGAAATTTGAGCCTACATGCACCTGCAGATGACAAGACTTTAATGGCAATTGGTTCTAATTCTAAAGTAAGTGACGCCTAATTTTTAACTCGTAATAATACAACTCCAAAATCTATAATGTATAAGTATATAATGTATATAATGTGATTTATAAATTTTTCCAGAGTTTCCTTGGTACCCTTGTCGTTAAGGTACTTCACGAAAAATTTCCAGAATTAGGAGTGAAGGCGTTGGACACACCACTTGTAAAGTTGCTACCACCAGCATCTAACATAACATTTAGTGATCGGTATGCATACATATTGTTGAAACGAAAAGATGACATCATTGTCTAGAGTTTTGATTTTTTGTTAATTCAGTTACCGTGCCGAAAGTATGACATTTCGAGATCTTTTGAGCCACCGAAGTTGCTTAATATCTCAAGACATGGATTTAATTTTCGATACTGTGTCAACCATTGAAGAAAAGAAATAGTAAGTTTTTAAACAATTAATTTTGAAAAACGTGATAACGGTTTATATTATAATATATATTTACAAAAACTATACGCAGCCGTACTAGATATGAGCCAGAAGATTGTTCATTTCGAAATGGCTACGTTTATAACAATGCCCTCTACGGTCTGGGTGGCGAGCTCATTGCAGAAATAGCAGAGGTTTCATCATATACGAAACTAGTAAGATATCTAACATTCGTTACCCAGTATAGTTAATTTTAATTTAATCAATTAATACATATTTAGTTGGTAGACTTCATGCAAGAGATTGGAATGAAGAGTGCATCAATAATGGACAAAGATGGAAGATTTGAAGAACTAGAAAATATGTCTGTAGCCTACTACTTGAAAGATGGCGCACCTCAAGTATTTAGTCCTAAGCTTTTGAGGTTACTACATAATCATTTACATTTCTGGTATAATTTATGACAAATTGTACCTTTTCCTGTAAGTGTTTGTAGTACCCAATATAAAAAAAAGCGTATCTTTTAAAAATTTTAAGACGGCTACATTCAGCAATTGCAGCTGGAGGTATCATCGCCAGTTCCACTGACATGGCCCACTACCTCAGGTTCCACATGAATTTAGGCAGAGTTGGTGAACGTCAAGTCATTCCTGAGGTAAACTATTGAAACTATTTATGAAATTTTACTTAAATTATCAACAGTCACATGTTTATTACAATCGAAAAACCTTTGATTTATTGTTTACAGGATGTAATGCTCCGAATTTACACAACTTCAAGTTCTGCCTATGGATCTCTATTTGGTAAAGTTTCATCCGAATCTGATCCAGTTACTGGAAACTTTGGATATTCTTTGGGCTTTGGTCTTGAACTTTATGACGGTAAAAATCAAAATAACATTATTTATACTTGGTAAGTAAAAAAGATTTAGTGTTTTTTTTATTATTGGCTCGTTTCAGGTTGGGAGATTATTTCACATGGAGGTAAAACAAATATGGCGTAATTCATTAAATTTGAACCAATTAACAGTTTTTTTTTTCTGAAGGTTATTGGCCACCATTTGAAAGCATCATGTTTAGCTTTCCAAAAAAAAATATAGGAATCTTCATAGCTTCGAACGGACCAGGAATCATTGGTAGAAAGAATGACCTTCCTCTGGAGTACCTTGTCATTTTTATATTTGATATTTTAAGAGGTAAGCGCCATATTTAATTACATAAATACACCTTTTTCGCAATAAGAATTATTTCTAAACTTTATCACCAGGGAAAGTAGCGACAAGTAAGAAAAACTTCCCACATTTTAAAACTGCCCATGAATTTGATTTGTCGATATTACCATCTATTGAACTGGAACTTCAAATTGGGTTACAGCACTGTAGTCGAGAATTGGACGATTTGATTGGGCTATATGGTCATGCTGTTCAAGGTAAGTCAACCAATCAATGCGGGAACAATATGAATCAAGTTTCAGAATTATTTCATTTAGGTGATTTATTTGTGTTATACGACGAGAGTGATAATTCGAATCAAACGTTGATAATGAAATATGGTGAATATGGTGTTGGTCGACTCCTACCCCAAGAGCAAAACTTTATATACACTGTTGAATTTACAACGGATATTCTCCATCACTTTTACACCTATGGGGCCGACTTTCTTGTTGAATTAGATTTGCGCTTTGAGAAATTGGCAATTATGCTATTCAATGGAGTACCAATATTAAAATTTGTCAAAGATGCAGATTTGGGATCCTTTCCACCAATTCCTTGGTCACCTGAAAGTTGTGGGCCAACAAATTAATACAGAAAATGAAGATCGACAGTCATCCTAGATAGCAAATATATTTATTGCAACATATAATAAAAAAATATCTTAATTATAATTAATTTTGTTACACTACAGAATATGTAGTGTTAAGAAAAATTACTGTCTTTGGTTAAATTTCATAACGTCTTTTCATTTTTTCATTTAAAGTATTCATTTCATAAATTCACAGCCACCCTGGATTGCCAAAAGTTGCAAGTGAGAGGTCACAAAAGCGACAAATGTTTGCCAAAATTTTGATCAGACATAGAATCAAAAATCCATTCTAAAAGACTTGATTTTTGAGAATCTCCAATTCTCACACATTGTCATTGTTATGTAAAAATGCTGATTCTAGGGTCGACTTTCTCGGCGAAAGAGTCGAGTCATGGGCCGTAAAATGTGTTGAGAGGAATGATCGCCTCCGGGTCAGAGTCGAGGNATAAAATATCTTAATTATAATTAATTTTGTAATTAGGAAATAAATTACACTACAGAATATGTAGTGTTAAGAAAAATTACTGTCTTTGGTTAAATTTCATAACGTCTTTTCATTGTTTCATTTAAAGTATTCATTTCATAAATTCACAGCCACCCTGGATTGCCAAAAGTGGCAAGTGAGAGGTCACAAAAGCGACAAATGTTTGCCAAAATTTTGATCAGACATAGAATCAAAAATCCATTCTAAAAGACTTGATTTTTGAAAATCTCCAATTCTCACACATTGTCATTGTTATGTAAAAATGCTGATTCTAGGGTCGACTCTCGGCGAAAGAGTCGAGTCATGGGCCGTAAAATGTGTTGAGAGGAATGATCGCCTCCGGGTCAGAGTCGAGGCTCAAAAAGACTCGAAACTTTTAAAAAGCGGAACCTGAGCCTTCAGAAAGCTCATTGAAAACAGAAGAGTGTGAGCACGGAAGCGCATTTTCACAGATAAAAGGTCCTGCTACTGAGTGTGAGCATTGTGATTGTGGAACACTTTACTCTTGAAATGACAAGAACTGTAGAAATGACAGGCTTTCACAAATGTCCTTAGCATTTCCTGGGTTTAGTTCATAGCATTGGGTAAGGGTTTTGAATAATTTCTCGAAACAGTCATTAGGGGTACTTAATCTGAGGTTTGTAAACTTACAACTTTGTAAATTTACAAAATTTGTAAAGTTACAAGAGAGAAATTTGGCGGAAAACAAATTCCACCCTCCTCATTGGTCCCTAACTTTACAAAGCCTTTGTAAACTTTACGAACCAAAAGAGCATACGTAAATTTAATTTTTTAGACACCGATCGGTCCTCCTCATAATCCCAATTATGAAACTTTTGCCTATTATCTTTTACTTTGATCTCACATGTGGAAATGGCTGGGTCTGCGTAGAGCCNCCAATTATGAAACTTTTGCCTATTATCTTTTACTTTGATCTCACATGTGGAAATGGCTGGGTCTGCGTAGAGCCACCAGGTAAAGTACCTTTAAAATAACTCAATTGTATTTGCGTCTCACTTGACTTTACACATCAGCTTGACCTTGTCTTTATCAGATTTATAACATGGTTACCATGTTGCTTATTGTGAGCTATTGCAACACTACTTGTGGGACAATGGGAACATTCGGATCGTATTTTCTCTTGAAGCGAAAGAACTTATACCTATCAATTCAATGACGATGATTACCACATGTAAGAATGGAATTATGTAAGTGGGAATTTCAAGTGATTACGAAAATCTCACATGACACCTAATGCAAATTTTCTTTATCTTGAGTATAATTTGACGCTTGGAGGCTCTATCATGATGTTATCACTATAAACCTCAAGATTTGTTGTTAACAAGAAACTCAAAAAGCCACTTTCTACTGGTTGCACCATAATAACTCGTAACTTTTATTAAAATAATTTTGTTTTAAATATAACGACGAAAGTATTTTTTTTCTTTTTGTCAAGAAACGGTATAATTGAAGCAAACGGGCCCCTAACAGATCTTAATAAGAAGTATGTCATTTTGAACCATTTTTCATGCTAATTCCGAATATCATTATTCATTTTTGAGCCATTTTTTAAGGGTCTCAAAAGAAGGGTTAAAGTTTTGAATAATGCCCATAGCGATGCAGTGACTGATTTAGGGTTTAGATTAGTAGGTTTTTAGGTTTATAACCTTAGAGTTTAGGTTTTAGATTGAGGTTGTTAGGGTTTAGATTCATAGGGTTTAGGTTTGTTAGGATCTTAGGATTTGACGCTTAGGGTTTAGCTTTTTGTTTGAGGTTCTTAGGGTTTAGGTTTTCAAGTTTAGCTGTAAAGTTTAAGTTCGCTTGTTAGGGCTAGGTTCAGTTGTTAAGTTTATCTTTATTGTAGGTTTAGGTTGTTAGGTTCGGTTTATTTTAGAATATTAGGTTTATTTTAGATTGTTAGGTTATGATTAGGTTTAGGGTTTAGATTAGTAGGTTTTTAGGTTTATAAGCTTAGAGTTTAGGTTTTAGATTGAGGTTGTTAGGGTTTGGATTCATAAAGTATAGATTTAGGTGCAAAGCTTAATTTCGCTCGGTAGAGTTAGGATCTTAGGTTTTGACGCTTAGGGTTTAGCTTTTTGTTTGAGGTTCTTAGGGTTTAGGTTTAAAGTTTAAGTTTGCTTGCTAGGGCTTGGTTCAGTTGTTAAGTTTACCTTTATTGTAAGTTCAGTTGTTAAGTCTACCTTTATTGTAGGTTTAGGTTGTTAAGGTTAGGTTTATTTTAGAATATTAGATTTATTTTAGATTCTTAGGTTATGATTAGGTTCTGAGACTTGCATTCGTAGGTTTAGGTTATTACTATTGTGTTTTTACAATCAAGTCTATAAAGCAAAGGAAATTTAATTTCTGGAGTTATCCCTGAAAGCATCAAATTCATTAATTCATTTATGACTTCTAACAGTTCCACTGATCCTACTTGCTGCTGGCGAGTGATTATTTTGTATTAGAATGTGAATTTTGAAACATTTTCATTCTGGAAATTTAGTGGTTCATTTGAATACTAACTGCAATGTGGTATTTGAATCCAAGTTTTCATCAACTAAAACTACAGTGTGTTCAAATAAGGAATTTCGATGAACCAAATTATGAAACTCTTTCCCAAAAGACTGGCAAATAATCGATGAAAACCAATCACATTTCTAGTGCTAAATTTAACGACATTTTATTCAATTATTTTGTGGAGGCTCGTACATCCATCTGGCTTTTATAACTTTTTTGAATTTAATACGTAGATTTATTTATACAAAAATTGACTTCTAGGGGAGAGTAGCGATCTTTGATTGTTGAATTAGGTCCAGTCTATCGAATAAATAATATCAAATAAAGTCAAGGCGAAATTTTTTAGAAATGATTTTGTGGAAAATCAAAAATTAATTGTATGCCAGACTTTTTCACACTTTATAAACTGTTCAAGTTTCTGAAAATCGTTAAATATGAAAGTTTAATTAAACTTTCTTAGCTTTCTTTGTTTTGTAAGTTTTCTTTTAAACTCTAGTCGTGGATTTTCGCCTTCTTATTTGAACATTTGTAGAATAACTCAAAACCTCTTGAATTTATTTTAATGTTTTATCAAAACTGCGAAACTAACACAAGCAAATGCATAATTTATCTGTAGCATTTATTTATTTCTGATTAAAAAATTCACTATAAAAGGTTTTACAATTACAAATGTCAAGTTATATTATTGTTACAATTAACTCTGAGTATGGGGTTGTACATATATCAGAGACCTCCAAAATGAGTCACGTTTCATAGTTGTATTAATCTCATAGTTTCATAGTCTTACAGTACTATTAAGCGTTCTATACAATTGCGGGAATTGGGCCCTTGTATTTAAAAAATGTCTAGAAAGCAGTGCTATGTTGAAANTTTTTTCAACCAATCAGAGACCTCCAAAATGAGTCACGTTTCATAGTTGTATTAATCTCATAGTTTCATAGTCTTACAGTACTATGAAGCGTTCTATACAATTGCGGGAATTGGGCCCTAGTATTTAAAAAATGTCTAGAAAGCAGTGCTATGTTGAAAAACCTCGAAATCAGTACAATTCATCGCCAGATTANTGTATTTAAAAAATGTCTAGAAAGCAGTGCTATGTTGAAAAACCTCGAAATCAGTACAATTCATCGCCAGATTAAATTTTAGTAAAAATAATATGACGTCAATTTAAAAGTCATTTTCGTCTTGACCTATGTAACCCGATCTTGTTACATTTCAATAGATAATGTCAAAACATCAATCAGTACTATTTTTATCAATATGCTTGGAAGTTCAGACACAAGAATATGGATTAGTNATAATGTCAAAACATCAATCAGTACTATTTTTATCAATATGCTTGGAAGTTCAGACACAAGAATATGGATTAGTGAATGACTAAAATATTATTTAACGTTATTGTCAAACAATTGAATTTTACGAATTTTGTGGTTCATTGAAATAAANTAAAATATTATTTAACGTTATTGTCAAACAATTGAATTTTACGAATTTTGTGGTTCATTGAAATAAATAACATTGTGGAATTTGATCACAAGTTGTCGCAGATATTTCAGTTTTTGATTTACCAGTAAACTATTGAAACAAAGTAAAATCCAATTACTCATATTCTCTAGAATTTGTACTGATTTATCAAAACTTGCAAAATCTAATAGATACTCCAGTCCATTCGTTTTTATTTATCTGATACATTGATTCATCTTTTTAATAAAAAAGATAGTATAAAAACACTTTATAAATATCAACTAAATTAATTTAATTCTCACAATTACTATTGAGCATGGCGTTATACGTATTGCCTCTTATAGTTTCCCTCTTTGGGATATGGTGTATCCCACAAGCGGTTACCTGTATAACTCCTGAACAAAAAGAACGAATAGATGATTTCATAGAAAATACATTCTTAGTAGAAAATCGTATCCCTGGTCTTACTCTATCAATTGTTGAGAATGATCAAATTACGGTATCCAAGGGTTATGGATATAGAAATTTGAGCCTACGTGCACCTGCAGATGACAAGACTTTAATGGCAATTGGTTCTAATTCTAAAGTAAGTGACGCCTAATTTTTTTTTTTTTTGAGTTTTGAAATAGGTGACTATAAATGTGACCTTTTACCACGGTCAAACCTGGCAAAATCAAAGATAAGAGAGTTACCTACGGTTTAGACTTACAGGTTTCATCCAGTCTCGATCCATTTTCTTGAAATTTATCAAGATTGCTTCAAAATTTAAATTTTTACTTCAACATGGAAAATTTTTCCATTCCATTTCAATTCCAGGTTACGTCAATTCCATTTCCAATATTTATTTATGACATATATGCTTCCAGTCTGCATACAGACTGCTTCCATTCAATAACGTTAAAAAAAATTTCATTTCTGTAAAGTTGACACTGGTTCAACTTTTCTTGGAATGGATGTACTGTGGATTCTCTTTTCGCCCCATTCTTCTCTTTTCTGAATACAATAGGTAACGTTAACAAATACAATTTACTACAATTTAATACAAACTTTTTTTCAAAATTTAAAAATTTAAAAAAATTAAATTTCTTTTTTTTCACAAAAATTTAATTTTTTTCAATTTTTCGCAAGAAATATCCAACATCGGTGCAAAAGGTATTTAGACTAAAATTTTTTGAACATAGTTGATTGATATCAAATGATATCCTGTCTATTTCCAAAAATACATTTTTTGTTCCACAATTTATTTTTTGGAAATGGAATATGAAACGGACACGTCCTTGAAATGTATTTCTGTAACTATAAATTGACACAAAATATTGATATGAAATGGACACGATATGAGCTGGACGGACGTTGACTGCATTTTGATAGGAATTATGGAAGTCCCAAATTGTAAATAAAAATTGAAAATTCTCTTCATCACCCCACCATATCACAAAGTGGTGAGTATCACTCATTCATATCAGAACTGATTTTCTTGAATTCGAGAATTTCGAATACGAGGAAAGGTTCCAGTTCATAAAAAGAACGATAAAATTTAGTAATTTTGACCCACGTTTGTAAAATATACTTAACCATTTTCAATGAGTCATTAAATATTTTTTGTATGACTTTGATGATTCTATATTAACTATTTAATATTAAGTATACTAAGCATATCGTCATTTTTTTATCCACATAGATAGGTTCATTGTTGGTTGAGGTTCTTCAATTCAATACTATCGAGAATCAAAATACGAATTTCAGTCCATGGACGTGGAAATTCGAAACTCAATTTCAATAAAAATTGGCCGTATCCGAAATCCGAATACCGTAATTTGAGAGTTTGAGACTTTATTAACGTGCCTAGGTCATCATTAGTTACAATGTTAATTTGATCTGACACGCCTACTAATGCAGGCCTAATTAACTTAACTTAACTATGAATGTAATGTATCAATCAGCACTTTTAAGGGTNCACGCCTACTAATGCAGGCCTAATTAACTTAACTTAACTATGAATGTAATGTATCAATCAGCACTTTTAAGGGTAACATTATAAGCTCAATCGAGTCATATTGGTATTCGAACGTGATAGGTTCGTTTAGTTTGATATTCGTCCATGTTGATTGTCCATGTTAAAGAACCGAGCGTTAGTAAAGGTTTTTCTGTGAAATTATGACTTAACATGTGTTTCAACATGTAACGCAGNCACGCCTACTAATGCAGGCCTAATTAACTTAACTTAACTATGAATGTAATGTATCAATCAGCACTTTTAAGGGTTACATTATAAGCTCAATCGAGTCATATTGGTATTCGAACGTGATAGGTTCGTTTAGTTTGATATTCGTCCATGTTGATTGTCCATATTAAAGAACCGAGCGTTAGTAAAGGTTTTTCTGTGAAATTATGACTTAACATGTGTTTCAACATGTAACGCAGCAGCCCTATATCAGAGTCAAAGTATACTACTTCTACACCAAGGCTTGCTCGAAACAAATCGGAGCATCCGGAAATTTTAAAATCCATAAAAAAATTTTTTACTAACATAAATACTCAATTCAAAGTAAAATATTAATGGAGACCTAAGATATTAAATGTTTGGAGAAAGAGATTGCATGTTTTTAGCAAGTGTTTTATTTCCGAAAGCTCGGGTTGAGTTTAGACTGGGCTAAGATATCGGATATTTTAACATTGAATCAAATATGAAAATTACACCTTACTAACCTCCTTTGCGTAGGCATAGCTCTGAGAATTTTGTTTATATGGCTAGGATGATAATGTTAAATAGAAAATAGTTGTGTGTAGAATACAGCTATTTATTTACAGACAACCGATGCATACTACAGAATAGCATTGAAAATATTTTTAATAGTATGTAGTATAGTATACTTAAAAAAAATTTTTTTTTAATCTCTAGGAATGATTGGATTTAAAATATTTTTTCGTGAAGTCTAATATTTCATTGCAACGGATTCTAGTATAAATAGCTTTCTTGATTTGAAACTAAAAGCAAAAACCATGTTATTAAAATAATTGCCTAGAAAGTAGAGTTATGTTGAAAAACCTTGCTTGAAATCAGTACAATTCATCGCCAGATTAAATTTTAGTAAACATAATTTGACGTCAATTTACAAGTCATTTTTGTAAATCACCTATGCAGGCCGATTTTGTTACATTTCAATAGATATGTCAAGTAATCAATCAATACTATTTTTATCAATATACTTGGAAATTCAGACGCAAGAATATGAATTAGTCAATGATTAAAATATTGTTTAACTTTATTGTCAAACAATTGAATTCTAGGAATTTTATGGTTCATTGAAATAAATAACATTGTGGAATTTGATCACAAGTTGTAGCAGATATTTGAATTTTGATTTACCAGGAAATAATTGGAACAAAACAAAAGTCGAATTACTCATATTCTTTTGAATTTGTACTGATTTACCAAACTAGTATAATCTAATAGATACTCCAGTCTATTCGTTTTTATTTATCTGATACATTGAGTCATCTTTTGAATAAAAACTATATTATAAAAACACTTTATAAATGTCAAGTAAATTATTTAATTGTCCTAATTACCATTGAGCATGGCGATATACGTATTCTCCGTTATAGTTTCCCTCTTTGGGATATGGTGTATCCCACAAGCGGTTACCTGTATAACTTCTGAACAAAAAGAACGAATAGATGATTTTATAGAAAATACATTTTTAGTAGAAAATCGTATCCCTGGTCTTACTCTATCAATTGTTGAGAATGATCAAATTACGGTATCCAAGGGTTATGGATATAGAAATTTGAGCCTACGTGCACCTGCGGATGATAAGACTTTAATGGCAATTGGCTCTAATTCTAAAGTAAGTGACACCTAATGTTTAACTCGTAATAATACAACTCCAAAAGCTATAATGTATAAGTATATAATGTGATTTATAAATTATTCCAGAGTTTGCTTGGTACCCTTGTCGTTAAGGTACTTCATGAAAAATTTCCAGAATTAGGAGTGAAGGCGTTGGACACACCACTTGTAAAGTTGCTACCACCAGCAACTAACATAACATTTAGTGATCGGTATGCACACACATTGTTGAAACTAAAACATGGCGCCATTTTCTAGATGTTTGAATTTTTGTTAATTCAGTTACCGTGCCGAAAGTATGACATTTCGAGACCTTTTGAGTCACCGAAGTTGCTTAATATCTGAAGATATGGATTTAATTTTCGATACTGTGTCAACCATTGAAGAAAAGAAATAGTAAGTTTTTCAACAATTAATTTTGAAAAACGTGATAACGGTTTATATATAATATATATTTACAAANAAGAAATAGTAAGTTTTTCAACAATTAATTTTGAAAAACGTGATAACGGTTTATATATAATATATATTTACAAAAACTATACGCAGCCGTACAAGATATGAGCCAGAAGTTTGTTCATTTCGAAATGGCTACGTTTATAACAATGCNAAAACTATACGCAGCCGTACAAGATATGAGCCAGAAGTTTGTTCATTTCGAAATGGCTACGTTTATAACAATGCCCTCTACGGTCTGGGTGGCGAGCTCATTGCAGAAATTGCAGGAGTTTCATCATATACAAAACTCGTAAGATATCCAACATTCGTTATCCAATATAGTTAATTTAAATTTAATCAATTAATACCTATTTAGTTGGTAGATTTCATGCAAGAAATTGGAATGAAGAGTGCATCAATAATGGACAAAGATGGAAGATTTGAAGAACTAGAAGATATGTCTGTTGCCTACTACTTCAAAGATGGCGCACCTCAAGTATTTAGTCCTAAGCTTTTGAGGTTACTAGATAATCATTTACATTTGATAATTAGTATAATTTGTGACAAATTATACCTTTTCCTGTCAGTTTGTAGAATTTAATATAAAAAAGCATCGTATCTATTAAAAAAATTTTAGACGAGTACATTCAGCAATTGCGGCTGGAGGTATCATCGCCAGTCCCACTGACATGGCCCACTACCTCAGGTTCCACATGAATTTAGGCAGAGTTGGTGAACGTCAAGTCATTCCTGAGGTAAACTATTGAAACTATTTATAAAATTTACTTAAATTATCAACAGCTACATGTTTATTAAAGTCGAAAAACCTTTGATTTATTGTTTACAGGATGTAATGCTCCGAATTTACACAACTTCAAATTCTGCCTATGGATCCCTATTTGGTAAAGTTACATCTGAATCTGATCCAGTTACTGGAAACTTTGGATATTCGTTGGGCTTTGGTCTTGCACTTTATGACGGTAAAAATCAAAATAACATATTTATACTTGATAAGTAAAAAAATATAGTATGGTTTTTTTATTGGCTCGTTTTAGGTTGGGAGATTATTGCACATGGAGGTAAAACAAATATGACGTAATTCATGAAATTGGAACCAACTAACTATTTTTTCTTCTGAAGGTTATTGGCCGCCATTTGCAAGCGTTATGTTTAGCTTTCCAAAAAAGAATGTAGGAATCTTCATAGCTTCGAACGGACCAGGAATCATTGGTGGAAGGAATGACCTATCTCTAGAGTACCTTGTCATTTTTATATTTGATATTTTAAGAGGTAAGCGCCATATTTAATTACATAAATACACCTTTTTCTCAATAAGAATTATTTTAAACTTTATCACCAGGGAACGTAGCTACAACTAAGAAAAACTTAATCCCAAATTTTAAAACTGCCCATGAATTTGGTTTGTCGATATTACCATCTATTGAATTGGAAGTTCAAAATGAGATACAGCACCGTGGTCGAGAGTTGGACTATTTGATTGGGCTATATGGTCATGCTGTTCATGGTAAGTTAACCAACAAGTTTAAATGAATCATGTTTCAAAATTATTTCATTTAGGTGATTTATTTGTGTTATACGACGAGAGCGATGATTCGAATCAAACGCTAATAATGAAATATGGTGAATATGGTGTTGGTCGACTCCTACGCCAAGAGCAAGACTATATATACACTGTGGAATTTACAACGGATATTCTCCATCACTTTTACACCTATGAGGCCGACTTTCTTGTTGAATTAGATTTGCGCTTTGAAAAGTTGGCAATTATAGTGTCCAGTGGAGTACCTATATTAAAATTTGTCAAAGATGCAGATTTGGGATCCTTTCCACCAATTCCTTGGTCACCTGAAAGTTGTGGGCCATCTAATGAATACAGCAAATGAGATCGACAGTCATCTTAGAGCAGATAGATNATACAGCAAATGAGATCGACAGTCATCTTAGAGCAGATAGATTCATTACAACATTAATAATAAAATATCTTAATTATAATTAATTTTGTAGTTCGTTAAAGAAAATTACACTAGAGAGTATGTAGTTTTAAGAAAAATTATTGACTTTGGTTAAATGTCATAAGGTCTTTTCATTTTTTCATTTAAAGTATTCATTTCATAAATTCACAGCCACCCTGGATTGCCCAAAGCGCCAAGTGAGTGGACTCAAAAGCGACAAGTGTTTCCAAAATTTTGATCAGACGTTAGAATAAAAAATCAGTTCTAAAAAATTTGGCTTTTGAGAATCTCCAATTCTCACACATTGTCTGTCTCAAACTTTTAAAAAGCGGAACCTGAGCCTTCATAACTCTCATTGAAAACAGAAGAGTGTGAGCACAGAAGAGTATTTACACAGCTCAAAGCTCCTGCTGCTGGGTATGAGCTTTGTGGATTGTGGAACACTTTACTCTTGAAGTAGAAACTTCAAGAACTGTAGAAATGGCACAGGCTTTCACAAATGTCCTTGGTATTACCAGGGTAATGTCTTTAGTATATTCTACCATTGAGTAAGGGTTTTGAATAATTTCTCGAAACAGCCATTGTAAATGTTTTTATGTAAATTGAATTTCTTAGACCGGTCGGTCCTCCTCATTATCTCAATTATGAAACATTTGCCTATTATCTTTTACTTTGATCTCACATGTGGAAATGGCTGGTTCTGCATAGAGCCACCAGGTAAAGTACCTTTAAAATAACTCCATTGTATTTGCGTCTCACTTGACTTTACACATCAGCTTGACCTTGTCTTTATCAGATTTATAACATGGTTACCANATTGTATTTGCGTCTCACTTGACTTTACACATCAGCTTGACCTTGTCTTTATCAGATTTATAACATGGTTACCATGTTGCTTATTGTGAGCTATTGCAACACTACTTGTGGGACAATGGGAACATTCGGATCGTATTTTCTCTTGAAGCGAAAGAACTTATACCTATCAATTCAATGACGATGATTACCACATGTAAGAATGGAATTATGTAAGTGGGAATTTCAAGTGATTACGAAAATCTCACATGACACCTAATGCAAATTTTCTTTATCTTGAGTATAATTTGACGCTTGGAGNAAGTGATTACGAAAATCTCACATGACACCTAATGCAAATTTTCTTTATCTTGAGTATAATTTGACGCTTGGAGGCTCTATCATGATGTTATCACTATAAACCTCAAGATTTGTTGTTAACAAGAAACTCAAAAAGCCACTTTCTACTGGTTGCACCATAATAACTCGTNATAAACCTCAAGATTTGTTGTTAACAAGAAACTCAAAAAGCCACTTTCTACTGGTTGCACCATAATAACTCGTAACTTTTATTAAAATAATTTTGTTTTAAATATAACGACGAAAGTATTTTTTTTCTTTTTGTCAAGAAACGGTATAATTGAAGCAAACGGGCCCCTAACAGATCTTAATAAGAAGTATGTCATTTTGAACCATTTTTCATGCTAATTCCGAATATCATTATTCATTTTTGAGCCATTTTTTAAGGGTCTCAAAAGAAGGGTTAAAGTTTTGAATAATGCCCATAGCGATGCAGTGACTGATTTAGGGTTTAGATTAGTAGGTTTTTAGGTTTATAACCTTAGAGTTTAGGTTTTAGATTGAGGTTGTTAGGGTTTNTTAGGGTTTAGATTAGTAGGTTTTTAGGTTTATAACCTTAGAGTTTAGGTTTTAGATTGAGGTTGTTAGGGTTTAGATTCATAGGGTTTAGGTTTGTTAGGATCTTAGGATTTGACGCTTAGGGTTTAGCTTTTTGTTTGAGGTTCTTAGGGTTTAGGTTTTCAAGTTTAGCTGTAAAGTTTAAGTTCGCTTGTTAGGGCTAGGTTCAGTTGTTAAGTTTATCTTTATTGTAGGTTTAGGTTGTTAGGTTCGGTTTATTTTAGAATATTAGGTTTATTTTAGATTGTTAGGTTATGATTAGGTTNTAGGTTTAGGTTGTTAGGTTCGGTTTATTTTAGAATATTAGGTTTATTTTAGATTGTTAGGTTATGATTAGGTTTAGGGTTTAGATTAGTAGGTTTTTAGGTTTATAAGCTTAGAGTTTAGGTTTTAGATTGAGGTTGTTAGGGTTTGGATTCATAAAGTATAGATTTAGGTGCAAAGCTTAATTTCGCTCGGTAGAGTTAGGATCTTAGGTTTTGACGCTTAGGGTTTAGCTTTTTGTTTGAGGTTCTTAGGGTTTAGGTTTAAAGTTTAAGTTTGCTTGCTAGGGCTTGGTTCAGTTGTTAAGTTTACCTTTATTGTAAGTTCAGTTGTTAAGTCTACCTTTATTGTAGGTTTAGGTTGTTAAGGTTAGGTTTATTTTAGAATATTAGATTTATTTTAGATTCTTAGGTTATGATTAGGTTCTGAGACTTGCATTCGTAGGTTTAGGTTATTACTATTGTGTTTTTACAATCAAGTCTATAAAGCAAAGGAAATTTAATTTCTGGAGTTATCCCTGAAAGCATCAAATTCATTAATTCATTTATGACTTCTAACAGTTCCACTGATCCTACTTGCTGCTGGCGAGTGATTATTTTGTATTAGAATGTGAATTTTGAAACATTTTCATTCTGGAAATTTAGTGGTTCATTTGAATACTAACTGCAATGTGGTATTTGAATCCAAGTTTTCATCAACTAAAACTACAGTGTGTTCAAATAAGGAATTTCGATGAACCAAATTATGAAACTCTTTCCCAAAAGACTGGCAAATAATCGATGAAAACCAATCACATTTCTAGTGCTAAATTTAACGACATTTTATTCAATTATTTTGTGGAGGCTCGTACATCCATCTGGCTTTTATAACTTTTTTGAATTTAATACGTAGATTTATTTATACAAAAATTGACTTCTAGGGGAGAGTAACGATCTTTGATTGTTGAATTAGGTCCAGTCTATCGAATAAATAATATCAAATAAAGTCATGGCGAAATTTTTTAGAAATGATTTTGTGGAAAATCAAAAATTAATTGTAAGCCAGACTTTTTCACACTTTATAAACTGTTCAAGTTTCTGAAAATCGTTAAATATGAAAGTTTAATTAAACTTTCTTAGCTTTCTTTGTTTTGTAAGTTTTCTTTTAAACTCTAGTCGTGGATTTTCGCCTTCTTATTTGAACATTTGTAGAATAACTCAAAACCTCTTGAATTTATTTTAGTGTTTTATCAAAACTGCGAAACTAACACAATCAAATGCATAATTTATCTGTAGCATTTATTTATTTCTGATTAAAAAATTCACTATAAAAGGTTTTACAATTACAAATGTCAAGTTATATTATTGTTACAATTAACTCTGAGTATGGGGTTGTACATATTCTTCCTTATTTTTTCCCTCATCGGGACGTGGTGTATCCCACAAGCGGTTACCTTTATAACTCCTGAACAAACAGAACGAATAGATGATTTCATAGAAAATACATTCTTAGTAGAAAATCGTATTCCTGGTCTTACTCTATCAATTGTTGAGAATGATCAAATTACGGTATCCAAGGGTTATGGATATAGAAATTTGAGCCTACGTGAACCTGCGGATGAAAATACTTTAATGGGAATTGCTTCTATTTCTAAAGTAAGTGACGATTAGAAATTTTCAACGCATGCGCAAGGCCATATAATTTGATTTATAAATTTTTTCAGAGTTTCCTTGGTACCCTAGTCGTTAAGGTACTTCATGAAAAATTTCCAGAATTAGGAGTGAAGGCATTGGACACACCACTTGTAAAGTTGCTACCACCCGCAACTAACATAACGTTTAGTGATCGGTATGCACACACATTGTTGTAACTTAAAGATGGGGCCATTTTCAAGATGTTTGATTGCCTGTTCATTTAGTTACCGTGCTGAAAGTATGACATTTCGAGACCTTTTGAGTCAACGAAGTTGCTTAATTTCTGAAGATTTGGATTTGATTTTCGATACTGTGTCAACCACTGAAGAAAAGAATTAGCAAGTTTTTAAATTAATTTTGAAAATTCTGAAAACTGTTTTTAATGTAGTTTTTACAAAAACTATACGCAGTCGTACAAGGTATGAGCCAGAAGTTTGTTCATTTCGAAATGGTTACGTTTATAACAATGCCCTTTTTGGTCTTGGTGGAGACCTCATTGCACAAATTGCAGGAGTTTCATCATTTACAAAATTGGTGAGATCCAACATTCGTAAGGAGTATCGTTAACATTAATTTAATCAATTAATATGTTTTCAGCTCATAGACTTTATGCAAGAAATTGGAATGAAAACTGCATCAGTTTTCGATAAAGATGGAAAGTTTGAAGAATTAGAAGATATGTCTGCTGCCTACTACTTCAAAGATGGGGCTCATCACGTATATAATCCTAAACTTTTAAGGTTATTAGATAATTTGAAATTAATAATATTGTTTATGACAAAGCATACCTTGTTATGTTAGTATGCAAAACCCAATATTATAGAAAGAATTTATTCAAAATAATTTTAGACGGATGCATACACTAATTGCAACTGGAGGTATCATCGCCAGTCCCACCGATATGGCCCACTACCTAAGGTTTCACATGAATTTAGGCAAAGTTGGTGGACGTCAAGTCATTCCTGAGGTAAACCATTAAAAATCGTTATAAAATTTATTTCTCACTATTGTAATTTATATACAGGATGTCATGCGCCGAATTTACACTGCTTCAAATTCTGCCTATTCATCTCAATTTGGTAAAGTTTCATCTGAATCCGACCCGGTTTCTGGAAATTTTGGNGATATGGCCCACTACCTAAGGTTTCACATGAATTTAGGCAAAGTTGGTGGACGTCAAGTCATTCCTGAGGTAAATCATTAAAAATCGTTATAAAATTTATTTCTCACTATTGTAATTTATATACAGGATGTCATGCGCCGAATTTACACTCCTTCAAATTCTGCCTATTCATCTCAATTTGGTAAAGTTTCATCTGAATCCGACCCGGTTTCTGGAAATTTTGGNCCTTCAAATTCTGCCTATTCATCTCAATTTGGTAAAGTTTCATCTGAATCCGACCCGGTTTCTGGAAATTTTGGATATTCTTTAGGCTTATATCTTGCTATCTATGACGGTAAAAATCAAAATAACATATTTCTCCTTGGGAATTATGAAAAAAATATTCTTATGTTGGTTCATTTTGATTGGCTTTAGGTTGGGAGATTATTGGACACAATGGTACTGCAATCATATGGCGTGAATTATTAAATTGAATTCAATCAATAATTTCTTTCTTAAGGTTATTGGCCGCCATTTGCAAGTGTCATGTATACTTTTCCAAAAAAGAACATAGGAATTTTCATAATTTCCAACGGGCCAGGGACCATTGGTGGGAAGAATGACCTTTCTCTGGAGTACCTTGCTACTTTTATATTTGACATTTTAAGAGGTAAGGACAATACTTTATTATTCATTAATCTAATTTTTTCTTTCTTAATAAAAATTATCGTAGGAGTATCTCCAAGGAACGTATCTACCAATCAGAACGACTTATTACTCCCGAATTTTGAAACTCTCCATCATGGATTCGATTTATCGACTCTGCCACCACTCGAATTAAAATCACAAAATAGGAGACAGCAGAATGAACGAACACTGGACGATTTAATTGGGCTATATGGTCATGGTGTTAATGGTAAGTCGTCCAAGCTATGTGCAATTAGCATCAATCATTTTCTAAATTATTTTATTTAGGTGATTTGTATGTGTTATACGACGAAACTGATGATTCGAATCAAACGCTTATAATTAAATTTGGCGAATATGGTATTGGTCGACTCCTACCTCAAGGGCAAGACTTAATATTCACTGTTGAATTTACAACGGATATTTTACAACATTTTTACACCTATGACTTTGACTTTGTTTATGAATTGGATTTGCGATTTGAAAAATTGGCAATTTTGCTATTCTATGGAGAACCTATATCAAAATTTGTCAAAGATGCAAATTTGGAAACCTTTCCACCAATTCCTTGGTCACCTAAAAGTTGTGGACCGTCGAATTAATACAGCAGATTAAGTCAAACAGTCAAGTTACTAGATAGATCATTTATTAGAACATAACTTAATATTAGCTTAATTATGGTAAGTTTTTTAGTTAGGGAAGGAAAAAAAACAGATACTTCAGACTGTCTAGGGTTTTAATTACTATACGAATATGCAACATACAATAGAAAATAAAATTAGATGAACCAGATCAAACACCCCTTACCCCGTAGACTAAACTTCAACACCCACCGCTATGATATCTCTAAACTTTCATGAATAGGTTTCGTGAATGCTGATACAGGCCGTTAGGTTACGAATAAGGTATTTTTTAAATCAGTTTTCTTCCGTTTAATACGTTGTTAAAATTTTACACTGCCAATGACATTTGAATTCATCACCACCCCACAGCTGGGCACACCATAAATAAGCCAATTAAAAACATAGAATTCCTAGTGTTCCATGACTCGCAGCCAGATTCAGTCACTGGGAGCNCAATCATTTTCTAAATTATTTTATTTAGGTGATTTGTATGTGTTATACGACGAAACTGATGATTCGAATCAAACACTTATAATGAAATTTGGCGAATATGGTATTGGTCGACTCCTACCTCAAGTGCAAGACTTAATATTCACTGTTGAATTTACAACGGATATTTTACAACATTTTTACACCTATGACTTTGACTTTGTTTATGAATTGGATTTGCGATTTGAAAAATTGGCAATTTTGCTATTCTATGGAGAACCTGTATCAGAATTTGTCAAAGATGCAAATTTGGAAACCTTTCCACCAATTCCTTGGTCACCTAAAAGTTGTGGACCGTCGAATTAATACAGCAGATTCAGTCAAACAGTCAAGTTACTAGATAGATCATTTATTAGAACATAACTTAATATTAGCTTAATTATGGTAAGTTTTTTAGTTAGGGAAGGAAAAAAAACAGATACTTCAGACTATCTAGGGNTTTTTAGTTAGGGAAGGAAAAAAAACAGATACTTCAGACTATCTAGGGTTTTAATTACTATACGAATATGCAACATACAATAGAAAATAAAATTAGATGAACCAGATCAAACACCCCTTACCCCGTAGACTAAACTTCAACACCCACCGCTATGATATCTCTAAACTTTCATGAATAGGTTTCGTGAATGCTGATACAGGCCGTTAGGTTACGAATAAGGTATTTTTTAAATCAGTTTTCTTCCGTTTAATACGTTGTTAAAATTTTACACTGCCAATGACATTTGAATTCATCACCACCCCACAGCTGGGCACATCATAAATAAGCCAATTAAAAACATAGAATTCCTAGTGTTCCATGACTCGCAGCCAGATTCAGTCACTGGGAGCCCTGACTGACTCGAAACTTTGGAAGTTGACTCCTCGAGTCATGATTCTGAGTCATGATTCTGACTCGTTAATTTTTGGAAGTAGACTGAGTAAGTGACTGACTCCAGAGTCATGTAATACAAAATGTAGAAGATTGTTTCGGACAATCTGAAATTAAATGAAAACTTTAGTGGCGAAAGTACGTAAGAAAGAACAAGAAAAGTCCGACATTTTTATTTGTCTGTTGAAAAAGAGTCACGAATCACAAGTCAAGAAGTCAACTCCTAGAGTCATGGTTCTAACTCCCAACCGCAAACAAAAAAAAATTTTTTNCGAATCACAAGTCAAGAAGTCAACTCCTAGAGTCATGGTTCTAACTCCCAACCGCAAACAAAAAAAAATTTTTTCAAAAAGCTAAAAATTAATTGACCTTCTCGAATTCTGAGCATGGGGTTGAGTTTTATTGTATTCTCAAACCAAAAATGAGCCCTTACCACTCATTTCGCCTCAAATGAGCAAGAGAAAGTGCATTGTAATTTCGGAGTACTGAGATTAGAGAGAGATAATTCGTTTTTGGTTGAGAGTAAAGCAGAAAAAGAGATAGATCATAATAGTTGCGAGAGATGCGTACAGCTGGAAGACCAACTCTGCGCCTTATAGAATATAAAGTCTGGCGTGGTGGATTGACTGCGCGCCGGACGATTCCCGCTGAAAGTTGATTCAAAAAGTACTTTATTCGTAACCTAACAGGCTGTAGTCAAACGCGACGATCACAATACCCTACTCATACTAAAGGAGTCTGTGGGTTAAGGAAAATTTCAAATCGGACTCTGATTTGGTAGTTTGGATCAACAACCAAGAACCGCCGTTCCACAAAACAGTTTTGGAACCATATGCAAAATTTCTGAAAGAAACTGATCCTTTCACTTTAAGTATAACGACTAATACTGCTAAGGATCGTGTTCAAAATACCTTCTTTTTTTTTGAGTTTTGAAATAGGTGACTATAAATGTGACCTTTTACCACGGTCAAACCTGGCAAAATCAAAGATAAGAGAGTTACCTACGGTTTAGACTTACAGGTTTCATCCAGTCTCGATCCATTTTCTTGAAATTTATCAAGATTGCTTCAAAATTTAAATTTTTACTTCAACATGGAAAATTTTTCCATTCCATTTCAATTCCAGGTTACGTCAATTCCATTTCCAATATTTATTTATGACATATATGCTTCCAGTCTGCATACAGACTGCTTCCATTCAATAACGTTAAAAAAAATTTCATTTCTGTAAAGTTGACACTGGTTCAACTTTTCTTGGAATGGATGTACTGTGGATTCTCTTTTCGCCCCATTCTTCTCTTTTCTGAATACAATAGGTAACGTTAACAAATACAATTTACTACAATTTAATACAAACTTTTTTTCAAAATTTAAAAATTTAAAAAAATTAAATTTCTTTTTTTTCACAAAAATTTAATTTTTTTCAATTTTTCGCAAGAAATATCCAACATCGGTGCAAAAGGTATTTAGACTAAAATTTTTTGAACATAGTTGATTGATATCAAATGATATCCTGTCTATTTCCAAAAATACATTTTTTGTTCCACAATTTATTTTTTGGAAATGGAATATGAAACGGACACGTCCTTGAAATGTATTTCTGTAACTATAAATTGACACAAAATATTGATATGAAATGGACACGATATGAGCTGGACGGACGTTGACTGCATTTTGATAGGAATTATGGAAGTCCCAAATTGTAAATAAAAATTGAAAATTCTCTTCATCACCCCACCATATCACAAAGTGGTGAGTATCACTCATTCATATCAGAACTGATTTTCTTGAATTCGAGAATTTCGAATACGAGGAAAGGTTCCAGTTCATAAAAAGAACGATAAAATTTAGTAATTTTGACCCACGTTTGTAAAATATACTTAACCATTTTCAATGAGTCATTAAATATTTTTTGTATGACTTTGATGATTCTATATTAACTATTTAATATTAAGTATACTAAGCATATCGTCATTTTTTTATCCACATAGATAGGTTCATTGTTGGTTGAGGTTCTTCAATTCAATACTATCGAGAATCAAAATACGAATTTCAGTCCATGGACGTGGAAATTCGAAACTCAATTTCAATAAAAATTGGCCGTATCCGAAATCCGAATACCGTAATTTGAGAGTTTGAGACTTTATTAACGTGCCTAGGTCATCATTAGTTACAATGTTAATTTGATCTGACACGCCTACTAATGCAGGCCTAATTAACTTAACTTAACTATGAATGTAATGTATCAATCAGCACTTTTAAGGGTAACATTATAAGCTCAATCGAGTCATATTGGTATTCGAACGTGATAGGTTCGTTTAGTTTGATATTCGTCCATGTTGATTGTCCATGTTAAAGAACCGAGCGTTAGTAAAGGTTTTTCTGTGAAATTATGACTTAACATGTGTTTCAACATGTAACGCAGCAGCCCTATATCAGAGTCAAAGTATACTACTTCTACACCAAGNTCTATTTTTATGTCTCACACTTTAATTTAATCAATTAAGACATTTAGTTGGTAGATTTCATGCAAGAAATTGGAATGAAGAGTGCATCAATACTGGACAAAGATGGAAGATTTGAAGAACTAGAAGATATGTCTGTTGCTTACTACGTCAAAGATGGTGCACCTCAAGTATTTAGTCCTAAGCTTTTGAGGTTATTAGATAATCATTTACATTTCTAATATAATTTTTGACTAATTATACATTCTCCTGTTAGTTTGTAGTATCCAATATAAAAAAAATCATATCTATTAAATAAATTTTAGACGGCTACATTCAGCACTTGCAGCTGGAGGTATCATCGCCAGTCCCACAGACATGGCCAACTACCTTAGGTTCCACATGAATTTAGGCAGAGTTGGTGAACGTCAAGTCATTCCTGAGGTAAACTATTGAAACTACTTATGGAATTTACTTAAATTATCAACAACCACTTGTTTATTAAAGTCGAAAAACCTTTGATTTATTGTTTACAGAATGTAATGCTCCGAATTTACACAATTTCAAATTCTGCCTCTGCATCTCTGTTTGGTAAAATTTCATCCGAATCTGATCCAGTTAATGGAAATCTTGGATATTCTTTGGGTTTTATTGTTGGACTCTATGACGGTAGAAATCAAAATAACACATTTATACTTGGAAGTATAAAAATTTTATTATGTTTTTTTTTTCTTTTTGGCTCTTTTTAGGTTGGGAGTTTATTGCACATGGAGGTAAAACAAATATGACGTAATTCATGAAATTGGAACCAATTAACAATTTTCTTTCTGAAGGTTATTTGCCGCCATTTGCAAGCGTTATGTTTAGCTTTCCAAAAAAAAATATAGGAATCTTCATTGCTTCGAACGGACCAGGAATCATTGGTGGAAAGAATGACCTTCCTCTGGAGTACCTTGTCATTTTTATATTTGATATTTTAAGAGGTAAGCGTCATATTTAATTACATAAATACACCTTTCTCGCAATAAGAATTATTTTTAAACTTTATCACCAGGGAAAGTAGCGACAAGTAAGAAAAACTTACGCCCAAATTTTAAAACTGCCCATGAATTTGATTTGTCGATATTGCCATCTATTGAACTGGAACTTCAAAATGGGTTACGGCATCGTGGTCGAGAGTTGGACGATTTGATTGGGCTATATGGTCATGCTGTTCACGGTAAGTCAACCAATCAATGAAGGAACAATATGAATCAAGTTTCAGAATTATTTCATTTAGGTGATTTATTTGTGTTATACGACGAGAGCGATGATTCGAATCAAACGTTGAAAATGAAATATGGTGAATATGGTGTTGGTCGACTCCTACCCCAAGAGCAAGACTTTATATACACTGTGGAATTTACAACGGATATTCTCCATCACTTTTACACTTATGATGCCGACTTTCTTGCTGAATTAGATTTGCGCTTTGAAAAATTAGCAATTATAGCATTTACTGGAGTACCTGTATTAAAATTTGTCAAAGATGCAGATTTGGGATCCTTTCCACCAATTCCTTGGTCACCTGAAAGTTGTGGGCCATCTAATGAACACAGCAGATGAAGCCCAACAGTCAAGTTACGAGCTAGATTTACTACAACATAACTTATCTTAATTTGTAAAATTTGTAGTTAGGAAAGCAGAATAGAAAACTAATCACTTCAGATCGTCTAGGGTTTGGTGCCCGGATCTATGGACCAAATTCAGTCCACCAAGTTCAATAATCTAAAATAATTAATATATATCGATAACCCAAATGCAGATCTTATCATTAATGCCTCGAGTAAGAACGAGACTTCTCATTGAAAAAATGGCATGTAAGTAGGTTGCGTTAGCCTTAAACTGAGGAATTTGAAATTAAATAAATCGGCATTACTAACGCCATCTCGATGAAACTTTTGAATTTCCCTAACTATGGACTAAATTCAGCCCACCCTAAATTTGGCTTCCTGGTTATGAACCAAATTTAGTCCATCCTGCTGTAACCTCTCCGAGCGATGTACCAAATTTAGTCCACTTCACGACGTTGCCAATTATGAAAAATTTTGTTACAGCGTAAACATGAAAATATAATATAAACGTATGAAATATAATTATAAGGTTATGAATCACATTTCGACTTTCATCATTATTTAGTGTCTTTTCGAGAGGGAAAGTATTGATATAGTAGAAACTCACAATAATTGCTTTGACCTTCAGTATAGTGAGACATAATTTATGTCTGATATTTTCGAAAAGAAAAAAATAGGATTGGGCTCAAAATTTGGTCAAGAATTTTGAAAAATTTGTCAATTTAGGAAATACTCGAACCCGGGCATTAGCAAAACTTTGGGTTACAAAATAAAATAAACAAATTTAGATGAAAAAAATTACGAATAGATAACACAGTTGGTCAGGAATTTTGGAAATTTATTCAATTGGAAAATACCCGATTTAAATATCACCAATTAAACTTCACCAATTTGGATGAAAAATTACAATTGGGTGCAAAATTACGTGAGGAATTTTGGAAAATCATTTAATTTGGAAAATATCCGAATAGGGGAATTATAAAAATTTGGAGTTAGAAACTTAACTTCACAAATTTCTAACCCGAAATTTTTATAACACCCGGATTCGAGTGTTTTCCAAATTAAATAATTTTTCAAAATTCGCGATGCAATTTGGTACCCAATTCTAATTTTTTCCATCCAAATTGTGAAGTCTAGTTTCTTACCTGAATTATTTTTATAATACCCGCATTCGGATATTTCAAATGGGTATTTTCCAAATTTAATAAATTTCCAAAATTCCTGACGTAATTTGGTACGCAATTGTAATTTTTTCCATACAAATCGGTGTATTTTATTTTCTAACCAGGAAAACTTTTATAATATACTCACATTCGAGTATTTATTCTTCATTTTTTTTGTTTGTCAACTTTAGTTTGTAACCTGAAATTTTGATAATATCCGGGTTCGGATATTTCCTAAATTGACAAATTTATCAAAATTCCTGACNTTTTTTTTGTTTGTCAACTTTAGTTTGTAACCTGAAATTTTGATAATATCCGGGTTCGGATATTTCCTAAATTGACAAATTTATCAAAATTCCTGACCAAATTTTTACACCCAATCCTATTGTCTTTTTTTCCGAAAATATAAATAATAAATTGTTGCACTAGAATGTAGGTCNAATTTTTACACCCAATCCTATTGTCTTTTTTTCCGAAAATATAAATAATAAATTGTTGCACTAGAATGTAGGTCTATGCTATTATTGTCAGTTTCTACTCTATCTTTATTTTCTCTCTCGAAACCTTAGTTATAAACCGTTAAGATTGGGGCTAGTAATGGATCGTGTCTGTGACCGTAGATGGCGCCAGGTAAATTGCTCTTAATTCATTGTTATACTTACACATTAAAATAATTCACTTGAATTTACACAGTCACTTGACTACACATCAACTTGAGCTTATCTTTTTCAGATTTACAACATAGTTGCCATGTTGCTTATTGTGANACAGTCACTTGACTACACATCAACTTGAGCTTATCTTTTTCAGATTTACAACATAGTTGCCATGTTGCTTATTGTGAGCTATAGGTGGGATAATGGAAACAATCGAATTATATTTTCTCGTGAAATTAATGAATTTATAGCTATCAACATCAACAACGATAATTAGCACTATGCATGTATGCATTTTTGTATAAGTGTGAATTTCAAGTGTTTACAAAAATCTCACATGACATACCTAGTGCAAATCTACTTTATCATGAGTAGACTTGAATGCTAAGGATGATTCTATTGTTCCGTCACACTATACAAGGTTATCAAACAATATTGAGTTACGTAAAGAATTTAAGTGAATTGATTTTGTTTTATCAAAACTAAGCAACTAATACAATCAGATACATAATTTATCTGGAGCGTTTAGTTATATCTGATTATCAGACCTAGGATAAGTGCTTAAAAAGTTTTAACGCAATTGCAAAGCTAGCAGGTTAAATTTCTGGATCTATCCTATTTACATCGAGATTAGCCGATTAAAAAAACTTTTTTCATACTTCTAAGACTTTATCCGAATAAAAAAAAATTAAATCAGAACTTATTGTTGCCTTAAAACTTTTTTGTAATTTTTTTCTAATATAAATTTGAAAATAATAACAAAAATGTTTAACTTTTACCAAAGGCACGATATATTACATCCAACTTTCTCATTAGCAAATTATTGCGAATTTATGGATATTCATATATTAATTATCACAGAATTTATTAGTTATTAATTCATAAGTTTTCGTAAAAGAACCAAAGTCCGACAATTATGTCAAAGTCCGTTTAATATCTAGAGGAGAGACCTTTTCCCCAGATGCTCTACAGTGTGTTCGAATAAGAAGGCGAAAATCCGGTAGAAAGATTTTAAACGATTAATTTTGCACACCAATTTTTATAATAGGACAAAATATTTTTTGAAAATTTAAATTATGTATTAAACAAACTTTTCTTTCTTAATAAAAATTATCGTAGGAGTATCTCCAAGCAACGTATCTACCGATCAGAATAACTTATTACTCCCGAATTTTGAAACTCTCCATCATGGATTCGATTTATCTACTCTGTCACCCCTCGAATTAAAATCACAAAATAGAAGACAGCAGAATGAACGAAGACTGGACGATTTAATTGGGCTATATGGTCATGGTGTTAATGGTAAGTCGTCCAAGCTATGTGCAATTAGCATCAATCATTTTCTAAACTATTTTATTTAGGTGATTTGTATGTGTTATACGACGAAACTGATGATTCGAATCAAACGCTTATAATGAAATGTGGCGAATATGGTATTGGTCGACTCCAACCTCAAGAGCAAGACTTAATATTCACTGTTGAATTTACAACGGATATTTTACAACTATTTTACACCTATGACTTTGACTTTGTTTATGAATTGGATTTGCGCTTTGAAAAATTGGCAATTTTGCTGTTCCTTGGAGAACCTGTATCAAAATTTGTCAAAGATGCGAATTTGGAAACCTTTCCACCAATTCCTTGGTCACCTTAACATTGTGGACCATCGAATTAAATACAGCAGATGAAGTCCAACAGTCAAGTTACGAGATAGATTTATTAGAACATAACTTAGCTTAATAATGATAAGTTTTTTTAGTAGAGAAGCAAAAAAACAGACACTTCAGACTGTCTAGGGTTTTAGTTACGATACGAATTTCCAACAGACAATAGAAAAATAAAATCAGATGAACTATGTAGATCAAACACCCGCAGACTAAACTTTAACACCCACCGCTACGATCTCTCTAACCTTTCATGAAAAGGTTTCATGAATCCGGATAGTCAAACACGATGATTACAATACCCTGCTCATACTAAAGAATTCTATGGCTTCAGAAAAATTTCAGACCACCGCACATAACAAGCTATAGGACATCGCTTCTATCACCGGCGTTTTTGCTCTCAAACTCTGTATTGACAATGTAAATTTTTGTTTAAATGACTTTGTCCAGAATCCCAGAATAGACAGATAAATGTCAGTAAATGACTCCCAATTGTCACTGAGTTAGCTAAAAGGGTGAGAAAATTAAAAATCTCATAAGCGTCTATGATTTCACTTTCGGTGTCATAATGTTACAAGTGATCGGGTAAATGCCCTATCAAGTGCGCTGTTGCCAAGAATGTTGATTATTTCAAAATATTGTAATATTGTGACGATTTGCTCTGCATGTCCTATCTCCTGACAGGACAATGGACACTGACAGCCAGAGACTTCGCTGCGCCACCAACTTCTCAGTCAATCCCAATCCCCACCAAATCCCAAATCCCTAAATTACAGACCTTAGACTGATAGACGGATGGATCCTGGACACGACGGATGACACAGAACACAAAAACAATGAAAGGACTGACTGACTTTTAACAAATAAAAAAAAACTTTATTTAACTTGTCTGTGAGCACTAAGCCACGGACAACTACAAAAATCTCTCAAACTACTGAGAGAACAAAACACGTCTTGGCCAACTATGACTAGGACGCGGCTGACTGGAAAAACTGTCCTCATGCAGTTCCGTTCCTTTGCATACCTTAACACCGTTCCACAAAACGGTGTTGGAACCATACGCTAAACTTCTAAAAAAATGGTCCTAAAATATTAAAAGACTTCATGTATACGACTAATACTGCTAAGGATCACGTTCAAAATACCTTTTCTTAGAGTTTTGAAACAGGTGACTATAAATGTGACCTTTTACCAGGGTCAAATCTGGCAAAATCAAAGAGAAGAGAGCAACAATGCAAACAAGTAAATAAAAATTGAAAATTCTGGAAAACCATCTGGGAAATACAGCGAACGTTACAGCACCAGCCTCGCTGAATTTGCTGTGCAATTTGTCACTACCCAACCACCTTCTATTATTTCGGTAATTCGTTTGACTAAATACTGGAACAAATTGGTTGAAATTGAAGAGTTTATCACTGGAAGGTCATATATCATCGGACTTGTCGCCATTTTTCATTCCAACATCAAAATGGGCGAAATTAAATCTTCGAAAAATTTCTTGGATGGATTCAGAAGATTCTTGACTGCCTTGCATTAAATTGATGCCTACATTAAAAATTATTTTCATTATGTATTATTAAGAAATCCCACAGAGTGTATGTGGGGATTTGAGCATAAGACTCAATCCCCACTACTGTACTCATAAATGAGACAGTAGACTCCTTACCT
>NIPM01001255.1:0-23127 GCA_002738285.1 Holacanthella duospinosa | reverse complement strand
TTTTTTGGGTGAAATTGGCAAACAAACCCAATATATTTTGGGTTAGCTTGGCATACTATTTCAATATTTTTAAATGAATTTGCGATTTGGGCATGTACAAAAGGGATGCTGGTAGAGTCTGGAGGGAACAGGGATGAAAGGGATACGTGGATAAGGAATGGGAGGGAAGGAGCGAGCATGGATATGAATAGAAACAGGGACGGGAGGGATGCGTGCATGTATGGAAGGGGTGTAGGCATGTACGAAAGGGATGCGGGCAAGGACAGGAGGAATAGGGCATGTACGGAAGGGATGCGGTGATGGACGACAGGGATGCGTGGTACGGACGGGAGGCATGCGGGCATGGAGAAAGGAATGAGGGCATGTACGGCAGGATTACGGGCAAGGTCGGGATGGAGCCAAGCAAGGACGTGAGGGATCCAAGCAGAGACGTGAGGGATGCGGGCAAAAGAATACTATCGTGGGTGGAAAGGATGATGGCATCAACAAGCGGGGTGCGGGCTTTCTAAGAAGTTAAAATAATATAATGCGCTGGATATGGTTGGAAACGCTGACAATCAACAAGTCACAAAGACAGTCATTGTCAAATGTTGGTATTTATTTATCTTCGCCGTGTTTATTCACGGCCGAAGCAAAGGTAAAGATAACGACGGTGCCCGACTAAAAGTAACGTTAAAGTCAAAGTTATGCAATCTCTCAGACAAGGTAAATTTGTAGATGGTTACTGTTATTTGCGTTTACAAAAAAAATTTTAGTAACGAATTAGGATTTAATTTGTAAATAGACCAAAACTTTTAATTTGTAAATAGCCGAAAATATAAATTTTGTTTTACATATTTCCATTTTAAAGGGGACTAAATCCTATCCTCTATCTACTGAACAAACGTTGGGCATGGACAGGGCTTTGCTGACAAACCCCAACTACGCTCAAGGCTCAACCATGATTTATTTTATTTATTATACGGCTATATCAGATACCATTTATTACTATATTCAACTAACAGACGCTGCCTCGATTGCTTCCCTGCTTTGTTCAAAATCTGCTACACCATTTTTTGTTGATCTGCTTTCGTTACTTAATTGAATGCCCTCGGCAGCGATAGCCGTGCGAGCGTCGGCTAGTTCCTATATATTATTAAGATCCGTTAAGAGCCCGTCCCATTCAAATTTTCTGAGGACCCTTAAGGGCTTTTCACCGTAAATGATTATGATATTTTGAATCAGCGTGAAAACATGAACAATTTTTTCCTCAAAAAAATCAGATTTAGGCCCTTTCTGTTAAATAATTCGAGATCCACACACAAGCCATCTTACCCAACTTGATTTTGGATGCCGTGTAGTCATGAGCAGGAGATTTTATCTGACCGCCAAATCAAAACAATAAAAAAACATATTTGTCTTTTGGCTTTGGTCATTCCGATATGATTATCACTAGCCGGCGCACATTTCGCTCGCGAGCCTGCTAGCGCTGCTGGGGGTGTCAAACTTTTATCACAATAATGAAGAAAATATTAGTCGGTATTCAAGCAACGTGCAAACCTATCGTCAGATGATTAAGTTATTCGTTATGTCTGAAATCATGTTTGAACGCCCTTTCTTTCTACCCCAAGTCATTACGTGGCCCCAGATTTTGAAGGTCAATTATAAGGGCTTCCAGTCAATTACAGAAAATTAGATAAACATATACATGCTAGTACATATTCCACGGTTGAGGGAACTTCCCCCAAGACTCTGCCCGTGCCCAATGGTGCGAGTGGGCTGACTTTTCGAAAACCCAGCCCAGCACAGCCCATTAATAAATCTATTATTTTAGCCCACGGCCCACTGACCCAGTGGGGCTTCGACCCAGTCCAGCCCAGCTCACCAAAAAATAAATTTCCATAATCCAGCTCAGCCCAGCCCACCCCACAAAAAACCATCGACACTTTCTTATTTCTTTAAATATTTTTCGAAATTCTCTGCTGAGTCACCTTGAGAGTTTCACTTTCAAGGTGAAACTTTCTGCTGCGCGAGATTAAAAATTTCAAATTTCAGTCCAGCCCACCCCGGCCCATAAAAAATTAATACTCACAAACCCAGCCCAGCCCAGCCCACTACAAGTTCAGCCCAGTTCAGCCCACAGCCCAGTGGGCTGGGCTGGGCTAGGCCCATCATGGGTTAACCCAGCCCATTNCTACAAGTTCAGCCCAGTTCAGCCCACAGCCCAGTGGGCTGGGCTAGGCCCATCATGGGTTATCCCAGCCCATTCGCACCTCTGGTGCATAGCACACTTGGCGATTCCTAATCCAAAATTAGAAAAAAAAGTATGACTTTAAAAACAAATTTTTTGCTCAAGTCTATTCCTGTTACAACTATTGCTTTTTATTTAAATTTTCAAAAAGTTTGCCCCAACATTGAATTTGTAGCAGGGCACGGAAAAAAATTATTTACATGTAATAGCATGGCGCATCTTCAAACTCCCACCTTCAGCCACCTTCAATCGATATTTTTTCATTCTTTCTAAATTTCGTTAACCTTTATCTATACTTCAATTAGTACTTGCCCAAACTTGTCCCAATTCAACTTTCGAAAAATTAAAAATAGTTTAAGTTAAGGAACCGAATTAGTAACCGCGTATTATATATATATATTTAGACGAACCAAATATTTCTGACCCAAAAATGATCATTGACATTGTTTGTGAGTCCACAAATATTAATATTGTCTCGATTAGTATGTGGGGATTTGAGCATAAGATTCAATCCCCACTACTGTACTCATAAATGAGACAGTAGACTCCTTACCTGGCAATGAATGACCAGGAAGAAGAGTTCGGAGTTGTATTGAGTTTGAGAACAGGATTGCCCAACTAGGCTCTGTAGCACAAATGGTTAGTGCGTTGGGTCCGGAATATCCAAGACGTGGGATCATACCCCACCAGAGACCAAATTTTTGTGGCAATCCCTGTATCAAACTCAAAGTGGCGGGTCAGCCCCGNTTGTTGAGGTTATTCAAGGGATGAGAAAGTGAATAAAATTAAGAGCATGAAACAACTAAATCAAAAATGAGCAATTATCACTGAAACCTGGGATTGAAGAAAAATTCTGGTTCGACATTTTCTGGACTTCCCATTTTGAAACCCCCATTGCCTAAAGGGCATATAAAATCGAATTCCCAGGTGCCATATTTTTGTTTTTCAAAATTTTAATGTTTCGAATTTTTATTAAATTTTGAAAAAGGATTTAAAAACAACATTTTGATCGTGTAGGATATTGTTCGACTCCTACTACTCTTGAGAGCATCACCATATTTAAAGCAAATAAAAATTTTGCAAAAAATAATTTTTTGCTTTATTATGACGTTAGTCTGAGTTTCTTTACATTACTCTGTACAATTTACTCTGTGATAGACCAATTCAGCCAAAAAGTTGTATTTGAATTGTTAAAACTAATTCGAAAACATCACCAATTCAAACCTCACAGATCTCGCTTGGTCACAATCTTCACTTCCAATCAAGTTAGGCGGTCTAGGAATTAGACATGCTGTTGATATGGTGATCCCGTGTTTCCTCTCATCATTCAACAGTGTGGAAATTCTCATCTCCGCTTTACTTCCAGAGAATTTTCAAGTAGACGCATCAGTGAAAATAGCAGAAAATATTTGGACTCAAATAAATAAATTGAAAATGCCTGACGAATCTAACAGAAAATTTCAAAAATTTTGGGAAGAGCCTCAAGTTAACAGCATTTTTCAGAATTTACTTTTACATTGTTCCTGTGATGAAGACTTAGCAAGATTCATATCATCTAACATTCAAGAAACAGGAGCATGGCCCGAGGCCCTGCCTTCTCCTCAGCTTGGAACTTTACTTACAGATGAAGTTTTTAGAATTTCTTGCGGCCTTCGACTTGGAACACAAATTTGCTCAACACACTGATGTTCTTGTGGAGCTGATGTAGATGAGTCAGGACGTCAAGGACTTTCTTGTAAGAAGGGAAGCGGAAGATTCACAAGACATGACAGCATAAATGACATCATTCTAAGAGCTCTTCGATTGGCTGGATTTCCTTGAATAAGAAAACCTCCTGGATTATCAAGAAATGACGGTAAACGCCCAGATGGAATGACTTTAGTCCCATGAACCAGAGGCAGATCTTTGGTGTGGGACTTTACATGCATCGACACCTATGCTCAGTCATACTTATCATCTACGAAAAAAGATCCAGGTTACGCTGCTTTGATCGCTGAGACAAGGAAAATTCAAAAATAGTTTTCTAAATGAAAAATTCTATTTTGTTCCGGTTGCTGTAGAATCTAGCGGAGTTTGGGATTCAAGAGGTCTCAGGTGTATTGAGGAAAATTGGAAAATTTATTCAAATCAACTCAGGAGAAAGACGATCTACATCCTATTTAATTCAACGGATTAGTTTGGCCATTCAACGTGGAAATTCATCATCTATTTTGGGAGCTCTACCCTCTGGCAAACATTTGGAAAAAATATTTTACCTTTAAAATAATTAAAACACTTGTGTAAATAAAACTATCGTTTATTCCAAGGTGCTATATTTTTTTAGTTTTTCAAAATTTTTATTTATTTCAATTATTATCAAATTTTGAAATAGTATGTACAAACCAAACATTTTGATCGTGTTGAGTATTGTTCAACTCCTACTACTCTTGAAAGTAGCACTGAACGCATCAAACTATTTTTAGAACTAAAATAAAAATATTTTAAAAAATATATAAAAAAAAAATAATTTTTTATGCTTTGTCATCATGTTGGTCTGAGATTCTTTGCATTACTCTGTGCAATTTGCTCTATGATGGACCAATTGAGACAAAAATTTGCTTTTGAATAGTTAAAATTAATGCCATTGTGTCATATTTTTTAGTTTTTCCAAATTATGCTTATTCGATTTTTATACCATATAAAAACTCAAAGTAACGTAAAACCATGGTTAGAAGAAAAAAAAATTTTTTTTTATAAAAATAAGTTTGATGGTTCGTCAAAATGTTATTTGTAGCGTTCAGTTATTACTTATAAAAGCATTAAGTTTAGAGTAAGACCCTACATGGTCCAAGTGTTGATATGACAAAAAGAATTTTTTTTAAATTTAAAAAAAATACAAAAAGGCAAAATTTCAAAAACTAAAAAATGTAGCACTTTGGTATTAGTTTTAAATATTCAAGTAGAAATTTTTGGCTCAATTGTTATATTACAGAGCAAATGGCGCAGAGGGTGCGAAGAATCTCAGACTAACGTGATGATAAAGTTTAAAAAATATTAATTTTTTGAAAAAAATTTTTTAATATTTTTATTTTTGTTCCAAGAGTAGTAAGAGTCTAACAATACCTAACATGATCAAAAAAAAAATTTTTTTTAATCCTCTTTTCAAAATTTAATAAAAATTAAAAAAATCAAAAATTTGAAAAACTAAAAAATACTGCACATGGGGAATGCGATTAGGTATGCTCATACAAAATTTCATCGGAATCGGTCAATAAATGAAAAAGTTGACGAAGGTTTTTGAAAGCCATTTTTAAACTTGAACCTAGCCCCTTTGCTCCCTTTCATTCTGGAAAATTTTTAAATTATATTTTCTGACTCCACGCATGCCCTTTATGGAATGNAGCCATTTTTAAACTTGAACCTAGCCCCTTTGCTCCCTTTCATTCTGGAAAATTTTTAAATTATATTTTCTGACTCCACGCATGCCCTTTATGGAATGGGGGTTGTCAAAATTTGAAGTCCAGAACATGTCAACAGAATTTTTTTTCAGACGACAAAACAAACACACAGAGGTTATGTTTTATGTGTATGACTTTAGGGAGTCGTAGACAATTGTGGAGGGGGGGGAGGGGGGAGGGTTTATCTGCCGGAAGGTTAATAGAATGAAGAAAGTAAATCAAAAATACTTAACCTCAGAAAAAAAACACACAACCGTCGGAATCGTACGCGGCACCGCCACTTGGTGAGCCTCGCTGCTAATCACTTAACATATTTAACTGAACACTACAATAGACTTATTTTTAATCATACATATTATACACCGTCCACCATATATCACTACGCAATGGAGAAAGGTCTAGAGTAAAAAGTGATGAGAAAAAAACGCGAGTTGTTGCATCAGCTATCCGATTTTGGCCGGAGTATGATTCTGAAGTGGTGTTTGTGTTGGTAAAACTTTCTCCATTGCGTAGTGATATTTGGTGGACGGTGTATAAGGAGAGCGGACAAACAAACACAGAGGTAAAGTTTTATGTTTATAATTTTTGAACAAGTTTATTTTTACTCAAAAACGTCATAAAACATACCCCCCCCCCCTCCCCCTGAGAGTGGGGGTCCGCTACCCCTACCATCCATAGGTCATTAAGCCATCTCTGGGATCAACATTAAAGAAATTCGAGAAACGCGGCCCGCAAACCCCAATAATTTACCTTAGTTTTTTCCACTCTACTTTCTCTCTTTCTCACTCTACTTCCCTACCTTTTACCTATTTGGGAAAAAAGTTAGTGAGTAAAATTGTTAGGATAATAGTGTAGAACCATGAGCAAAATGGTTCACTGTGAACGGAAAAATGATTATTTTATCGTTCAAACATTTATTTAAGTTAGATTGTGATGTTAACCATGAACCAATCATCAGCGAGTATAACCAACATCACTTTTTAACCTTCCTTTTTCGCTTCGGGTTATCTACCTAATAAGCTGGATGATACACCGTGTAATTTCAGGTTGTAATACAACATAGAGTCCAGTGCACTATGTGGCAAAGTTAGGAGAAAGCATTCACAGAAATTTTATTTTTATTTTTTCTCGAAGTGCAAGCGAAATTAATGTATTAAAAGACTTGAAAGCTTAGAAATTTGAAAAACTAAAGTTAAACCCCGAAAAATCCAAAAATCCGAATTTCGGATTTTTGGTAATTTATTTAACTAATTTCGGGTTTTTTAGTAATGAATTAGATACGTATTAATAAGAGAACCCAGGAAACATAAAATTTATACAAATCGCTGTAGGAATGGCTGCGCTACGACATTTTTTGTTCTGGGCTAACCCAACTTTGAAGGTCAATTCTGCGTTTACAGCTGCAAAGCCGCAGTCAAATATGGTGTCAAATGAAAGATATTTTCCTTAGCTAAAAGTTAGCTTATATGATGTTATGCAGATTTCCCCCGGGTTTTAGCGATATATGTAATTGAAATCACAAAAAAAATTGTGTACATTATGAGGGGGCATTTAGATGCATTATGAAGGTAAAGTTAAATAGTAATAAAAATTTTCGGAAGATACCAAAATCACAACTTCGAACGTTACTTTTAACATTTTGTCTATAAGTTATTCAAAAAAATTATTAATATTAAAAATTTATTAATAATTTTAAATGGAAATTACAAAAATTTCAAAAATTTCAAAAAACATTTCTTCCGAAAGAAATTCAATGTCAGCAACTTGGTTCAAATATTCACAACATATATTCAACATATTTTGTGCAAATTCTTTTGAAAAAGGCCGCAAATTTTTTTGAATCCAGCGAAAATTGACAATTAATGGCGATTAGCAAAATGTTGAACATTGATGTGATTTGCGGATCCAATTGCAATATTTCAGCAAATTTTTTGTGGTTCTGGAAAGCTCTACGCGCAGTGTTACCGTCATTTGACGTACCACCCTTTGTGGAGACAAAATCTACACACAAACCAAGCTCGGCTTTTAACTTTGTTTGTATATTTTTTTTTCTTTTAGTAATTTCTAACAGCATTGTTGTATTTTTCCTATTAATTCATCAGCATTTATACGGCAAGCGATACGAAATATGTAAGCATAATTCTAGTAACCGTATTCTAGCATGGAGCTAACTTATTCCGCTATATTGTTAGATTTTGTAGAAGACTAAATCTTATAATTAATTTTTGAAAATTTTGTAATTTCCATTTAAAATTATTAATGAATTTTTAATATTAATAATTTTTTTGAATAACTTATAGACAAAATGTTAAAAAGTAACGTTCGAAGTTGTGATTTTGGTATTTTCCGAAAATTTTATTACTATTTAGCTTTACCTTCATAGTGCATCTAAATGCCCCTCATAATGTACTCAATTTTTTTTGTGATTTCAATTACATATGTCTCTAAAACCCGGGGGAAATCTGCATAACATCATATAAGCTAACTTTTAGCTAAGGAAAATATCTTTCATTTGACACCATATTTGACTGCGGCTTTGCAGCTGTAAACGCAGAATTGACCTTCAAAGTTGGGTCAGCCGAGAACAAAAAATGGCTTAGCGCAGCCAATCCTATAGCGATTTGTATAAATTTTATGTTTCCTGGCTCTCTTATTAATACGTATCTATTTCATTACTAATAAACCCGAAATTAATTAAATAAATTACCAAAAATCCGAAATTCAGATTTTCGGATTTTTGGGTTTGAACTTTAGTTTTTCAAATTTCTAAGCTTGCAAGTCTTTTAATACATTAATTTCGCTTGCACTTCGAGAAAAAATAAAAATAAAATTTCCGCGAGCGCTTTCTCCTAACTTTGCCACATAGTGCAGTGCTTGTTCAATCACAGCACCATAGATGAAAGATAGTGATAGATAGGAAAAACTCTATAGAAGGTATGTGGTTTTCTGAGGACCAATCACCAAGAGAGATTATATAAGAGGACCAATTACGAAGAGAGATTAGATGGGAGTTGGTAATGTTGACCAATCACGAAGACAGATTAGGGCTTTTTGGGTTCATTCTCTCTGACGAGCTTTTCCTATCTATTACCATCTCTCATCTACAGTATGTTAGGTAGCGAAGAAAAAAAATTTTTTTTCTCCCTCTCTCCTAATGTCCTAAACTTTTCTTCAGCGAGTGGTGGTGATCAAAAATTCCTCAGCGTGACCATACTCTGATGCAATTCAGAGTTGGTCTCCCATGAGGTTACATTTTTCATGCATATTTAATTTTCAACTTTCGAATTTTAAACTAAACTATTATTTTCAAAGACCCGAACACCTGATGTATGACTCTTACAGTAACTTTGAGTATCATGACTCAGAGTCAGAGTTAGGAGTCGGGAGTCATTTGGTGACTGACTCCTTTGTTTTAGAACTCAGTCATGAATATTTACCGACATTTGAAAATGAGCATAACGGACTAATTTTCTATATTTTTGCTATTTATTTTTTCCATTAAATATATATTTTCTAATTTCCGATTGTCATACACGATTTTACATTTTTTTATTCAAAGTCACCTCCCAAAATCAAGGAGTCATACTGATGGATCCGAAAGTCCGACTCCAAACGTGTAGAGATTCCGTGACTCTTACTCAGCTAAACTGAGTCATGGTGAAGACTTGTTGAAAGTTTCCAAATTGACACTAGTGGAAACTTTCTTCAAGTTGGAAAATTTTGCTTTTGAATTGGATGCAGAGGGTCTTTTTCACACTAGAGTCTGTCCGTTTAGAACATGGATGGATTTATCTCACTATCAAAACATTCACTTTCAGCAATAATATAAATGTTGAGCCATTTTCAGATTCTAATGAAATTCATAATATAAGTAAAGATATTTCTGATAAAATGATTTATGATGCTATCTCATTGACTAAGCCTAAAACAGGATTTTGTTTTAATGAGATTCCTCCTATTTTCAGTAAGAAAATGGCACCTCATTTATTAGTTCCACTAAAAAAGCTTTTCGGGTTAATTTTCGAAAAAAATACTTTCCCCACGGTTTGGAAAACTGGATTAGTTATTCCTTTATATAAAAAAAAAGGTAAAATTAGTAATATTTCGAGTTACCGTCCTATTACCAGTACTCCTTTCATAAGCAAAGTGTTTGAAAGGATTATCAAGTTGAAACTTTCTATTTTCCTTGAATCAAATAATCTATTGATTACAAATCAACATGGTTTTCGGAGAGGCAGATCATGTGATACTGCCTTAAATCTTTAACTACTTTTATTTTTTCAAAATATTGAGAATCCAAAAGGTAAAGTTCCGGTTGTATTTGTTGATTTTAAAAGATCATTTGACTCAGTAAATCATGAGTTACTTTTTTTAACTTTGGCTCATGATTTAGAAATTGATTCAAATATTGTTAAATTGTTAAGAATTTATTTGTGCGACAGGAAGATCAAAATAAAATTTAATGATAAGACGTCAGTCGTTTAAGGTTCATAATGGTGTACCACAGGGTTCCATTCTTGGTCCTTTACTATTCTCTTTGTTTATCAATAATTTAAATAAGATCTTCAACTCAGAAGATATTCAATTTATATTATACGCGGATGATCTAGCCATCTTTACTTTTAATAAAGATCTTTCCAGAAGTATGGAGATTATTACAAATGCTCTTTACAATCTTGATAATTGGTGCTTGAAAACAGGGATGCACATGAATTATGACAAAACTGAATTTATGCTATTTAGTAAATCGCATGATAATTCAACATCCATTGATATTTCAGAAATTAAATTTAATGATAAATGGATTAGAATGACAAATTCATTTAAATATTTGGGAGTGTTATTAGATCCAGCTCTTGATTTTGATTTACACTTAGCTAATATCAGTAAAAAGGTTTCAGTTTCTTGCGCAAAACTGAATAGGTTAAAACGGTCCTTTAATGAACAAATTTTTGTTATTCTATTAAATGCTTTTGTCTTTTCACATATAGATTTTTGTATTGCGGTATTGGCTGTTCAGTCTATCAATAAATTAAAATTCATTCAAAATAAAATCAATAGACTTTTAATAGCTTTCTTTTTCCCTACCCTTTCAAAATCTAGGAAGAAGATATTTGGTTCGCGCATCATTTTTAACTCATCTCTTAATCGTGAAAATTTTCTGGATATAAATGAGTCGGTACTGTTTGATATTTATGAAAGTTGCAATATGCACTCTGTTCCAGAAAGATCTCAATTTTACACTTTGATCCAAACCTATAAATTATTGAATTTTCAAGACTACATTGAAAATCTATCGGATCATTTAATTCCGAAGGTTTCTACTAGAGCTACTATATCGGAGGGATCTCTTAAACCTCTGGTACACAAATCAGAAACTTTTAAGAGGTCATTTGTTTATAGAGCAATTCAAATATGGAACACTTTTGTAATTCATAATAGAGGTATACCATTATCCTTTAACCTATTTAAAGAGAAAGCGGCAAAATATGTTATGATCGATCGAATGAACCAATACCACTATAATTGACTGATTGACTTTGGAATTTTGAGTTTTTGTGAAATTTGATACAAAACTTAAATGTATTGTAGTTAGTTTATTGGTTTAACTGCAATATTCACTTCCTGTATTACTATCTATGAGGAAGTAAGTACTATGTAATTTACACCTAAGTTGATAATTAATATCTGTTTCAACTCTAAAGTCATGTATGACTATAAATAAAACTAATACTAATTTTTAACTCTTTAGATTTAGTCCCGTATGGGGGTGTCTAAGTATATTAACATTTTTGTATCTAAAATGATTCTTGTGACACCTAAATAAATTACATTCAATTCAATTCAATTCAATCTCAGTTAATTAAACAAGGTATTAATTAAATGCTCGGCTAAAAACATTAGTAAGTGCATGAATAAAAATAGTTGCGAAGGAATAAAATCCTACTCAGGTTAAATATTATCTAGAAGAAAAGCAAATCTTTGCGAAGAAACATTTGCGAAAAAAAAAAGAATTTTTTAATACTTGTATTTTACGTTGGCAAAAAAATTTGGTTAATTCGAGTGACAGAATTAGACAATTTTAGATTGAATATTTAATATAATTGGAAGTTTTGTATTAAATTTCCAATTATGAATTAGATTCCGCTTTGAATTTGCCCAGATATGTTGCGTGGTTCACGGGATGCATCATGAGAAACAACTCTTTCCTTATCAATAGTTTAGGTTTCCCTCCGAAAAAAAGAAAAAGTTTTAAAAAAAAATTCTTCTTCGCTACCTAATATACTGTATGTCACAGCAGAAGCAAGCCCAACTGTAGTCAATCTAATAACTATTAAATTACTAGTCTTTCAATACTGGTGTGATTCGAACTTCCTTAGCCTAAGCACTCCTTAACTTTCTATTTAAGAATATTTAAAGGCTGCTTAAATCTAAAAACCTGAAATGTCTTCGTCAATTTTGGAGGTTAAAATAATGGAGGTTAAAAAAATTTTCAAAAATCGGCTAATGCAGTTCTCTAGTAAATGCATTGCTGAAGACCATTGCATTATTCTCTCCCTGAGGGTTTAAGGTTAATGTATACTCCAATCCTCTGCTTGTCATCTTCATTCAATCTCCATCTCACATCCATTTTCATCTTAATTTTCACTTTGAAGTTAATGTATACTCCAATTTAAAATACAAGAAAAAGCAAAGGTAATGGGTGGAGCCCAATTTCAAATACAAGATAAAACAAAGTTAATGGGTGGAGCTAAACTAAAATGAATTTGGGTCTTAGTCGTATTTTGTTGGTTTGGGGAGAGTGAGACCATCTCTTAACATTATACTCTCATCTTCATCTAGAGCAAAAGTTGGATTCAATCCAACTTTTGCTCTAGATGAAAACTCACCTCGCTCCTCCCTTTATTGAAGATAGGATGAAATGAGAGTTGAATGAAAAGCGAGTATATATTGCAAAAATGACTAGCAAGATGAAGATGAGAAGTAAATGCAGATTGAATGAAGATGAAATTCTGGAGTACACATTAGCCTTTAGAGTGTAAATTATGGGGATATTTTTCCTCGATAACAGGGAATCAATAAGATGAAAAATTCGAGTATTCCCACCCCCCATTATCAGGGGCGTAACAAATCTAAACTAACGTGTTTATTTTACTTTTTCAGGCGTGTATCACAACCAACACCACCCCAATTTTGCGAAATCTAGAATTTGAGTTTGGGAATGATAAGAGGGCTATTTACACTACACAAAAGCTATGATGCAGCCTTTTTCGCTTCTCCAATTTGCTTCGAACACATAATCGCTTTTACTAAATTTGAAACTCGCGTGACAAAGCTTATTTTCCAAAACATTGGCATTTTTAGAATTAAACGGAGTTGAGCACATAACGAAGAGCATGCGCAGAAAATAATATCTTTAGCAATCTTACACAGTGTTGACATCACTGTGCCAAAAGTGCAGTTATGAAATAAAGTCACTCTCCCGATTACAGATTCAGAGACTATGGTCTTGAATTACCCTACTAACACTTATGCGAAATAGTTCTGCTAAATATTTAAGGTAAAAGTTACTCAGATTAACATCCCGAACAACTTTTGTATGTGTCATTTTATCGGTCATATATTTACATAAATTTATTTTGTATTTAGAAAAATTTCGAAATGGGGCATCGAATGTTAAAAAACTTGGAAATTTTCACGCCCCCCTTAGGTCGAATCCAACCACTTTTGACCTCGAGAGGTCACCCAGAGAAAAATGTAATTAGGAAAAGTTGGTCAACGAATCATTCTAAGCTACATTTGTAGAGGTCATTTGGTTGCTCAAGTGGGACATATAACACCCCCGGTAACATATTACATAGCGTCTATATAGATTTTTGTACGACTGCATAGATTTTTGTCTACCCCAAACCTACTACACTAAATCTTCCTCTATTCTATAACGAGTTTGTAAGATGCAGTTTCAAGTCGACACGTCTAGATTGTTTTTTAGTAGACGTGTCTTCCAATGTGATACCTCGAAAAGTCTTAATAGAAATGATGTAGATTAAACCAATTTATAGAAAATCTTCATTGATATGGTGTCGTATCCATGAACCCTTTCTCTGTTGTATTCTCCTTTAGTTCAGGATGCATCCACCAGCCAAACCACGGCGTTAGTTATTTGAATTCAAAAAGTTCTGATTTCAAAATTTTTTTAACCTTTTAATTAATTAAGGATAAAGTTTACTTGCTACATTATAAACTTACAACTTCCTACTTTTCACAATTGCTTCGGATGTCTGGGCTTCTGGAGTAACACGCTTTGGAAATTGTTCAACTTTGAACAAACGAAGGAACCAAGTTCTAAGATTACATCAACATTGGTAAACTATCTATATTTATTACTGGCACGCGTGATCCGTTTTGATACACCTTACATTCGAATTTGAAATATAAGATGTATCAAAGTGGATGTCTCTGTTCGGTTCAGTATTTTTTTGGAATTTCCTCGGTTTTGTTTCATAATACTCCGGATACCTAGCGGTTCGGTTCCGTCCTCTCCAAAAACCGGATAAAACCGAACCGGTTATTCAACAGTACGACTAACGATGTTTAGTTCAAATCTAGATAAAATGTCAACTCCCAGTCGTATGCGAACCCACCAACGAAATGTAAGATTTTATCGCACTTATTTCGATAACCAATTCAAAACCGTTCGGAAACTCGAACTCATTCACTCTGGTTCAGACGGATTACCCGATAGTGGCCAGGCATCTGTTCTAAGCAAGATTCCTTCCCACAATTCGGAAACTCCTTGTCGAAATTCGGACAACGGAAATTTTGTTTCCTATTTGAATACGGACTTAGACTTTACTCAAAGACCAGTGGCTGAGAGTGGTAGTGAAAGTCTTTCGAGTTCAAATATCATATCCTCCTCTGATAAAGAATCGGTTGACGATGGAAATGACTCTAAAGAATTTCTTCAATCATTCCTAAGTAACTGGGCTATAAAATACAATATTAGCCAGGCTGCCACGACCAGTTTGCTGAAGGGGTTGAAAACTTACAGTCGTGTCGACAACCTGCCATGTGACGCTCGAACTCTTTTGCAAACTCCCACTACAAGCAAAAATTTGAGGAAAGTAAAACCAGGGGAGTACGTGCACTTTGGGATCAAAAATAATTTAGAGAACATCGTGAAAATGATTCCACACTTAATTGAATTCCGTTGCCAAATTAACATCGACGGGCTTCCAATCAGCGGCAGCTCAAACCTCCAATTTTGGCCTATTCTAGGATATATTAGTAATAGTTTCATAAGGCCATTTTTTATTGGGGTATACTGTGGAGAGAAAAAACCTGAAAACCCGAGTGATTTTTTGAAAGAATTTGTGGATGAAGTTTTTGACCTTCAAAAATTTGGGTTAGATTACAAAACTAGACATATTACTGTGAAAATCGACAGCTTCATTTGCGACACGCCTGCCAGGTCGTTCATATTGTGTACAAAGGGCCACAGTGGATACTACTGTTGTAATAAATGCACAGTAGGTGGAACATATTACAAAGATGGAAAGTGGTATTTTTGGAAAGTGATTGTGAATTAAGATCTGATCAGTCATTTCGAGGCCGACAGGAAGACAAACAACTCTCATCATATTGGAACTTCTCCGTTAGAACGACTTAACATCGACATGGTTGAGCATTTTCCTCTCGATTATATGCATTTGATCTGCCTTGGTGTCACAAAAAAGCTCATTCAGCTATGGATGAGGGGGAAGTTGACGAATTTTCGACTCAGTAGTTCACAAGTGGAAAGAATCAGCGATCGCCTTTACAAATATCGTAAACACATTCCATCAGAGTTTTTCAGAAAACCAAGAAGTCTAAGAGAGTTTGATAGATGGAAGGCGACAGAATTGCGTCAGTTTCTCTTGTACACAGGACCAGTTGCACTGAATGGAGTTTTACCCGAACCGTATCTTACATCATTTCTCACACTTCATTCAGCCGTGAGAATCCTTGTTAGTAAGAATTTACTTCTACTACATCGAAACTACGCAGAAGCCTTACTAAAATATTTTGTCGAAGTGTACCCAAAATTGTACGGGAAAGAAAAGATGTCCTTCAATGTACACAGTTTACTTCATGTAACAAAAGATTGTGAAAACTTCGGTACACTTGACTCCTTCAGTTGTTTTAGGTTTGAAAATGAAGTAGGCAGTTTGAAGAGATTACTAAGTTCTTCAAAATTGCCGCTCCAGCAACTGGTAAAGAGAATACATGAAAAACATTTATGCGCAAGTGACGGAGAAGCATTGAAGGACAGTGTTTCGTATCATCAGAGTCATTCACAAGGACCATGCGTTTCAAAGGAGTGGGAATTTCAGTTCAGAAAAGTTAAAATAAATAACTGTAGTTATTCAGCAGGTGGATGTGACAGCGTGGTGATATTGAAAGATGATTCAGTTTTAAAAATCAATAATATTTTAGTTTGGAAAAGTCAGACCTTTCTGGTGGGTGAGAAGTTGACACAACTAGGAAACTTTTTCACCGTTCCTTGTGACTCACGTTCAATTAACGAACAAAAAGTTAGCTTTGACCCAAGTAGACCGCTAGTGAAAATTCCAATGTCAGAAGTACAGTCAAAAGCTCTCATGATTGGAATTAATTCTAATATTTTCTACGTTTCAGCAATTCTTCATTCTGACTTGTGATGTTCCATATTGTCCAATTTCTCGCAAAAAATGAGATCGCCGTGGTACCCTTTGAATGGGTTACGGACAAAATGTGCTACTGGCCTTCTTATGTCAGTCGAAGACGCATCGAAGAAGCAGTAAGTCGTGAAGAGCTGCCTGGCAACTGGAAGCTATGGAACATCAAAATTCTAGAGTCTTATGGTATAGAGTCTTATGGTATGTTATTTCGTAGATTTTAAACCAGTATTTGTGAAACAATCAACGTTGATTGAATTATATTGGAACTCTGCTACAGAGACCCTACATTTTTTGAAATCTGTGGTTTAATGAGCCAGAAACTATCTCTTATTTATCTTTGTTATTTAAAAGAAAGTGCATCGTCTAAAATGAAGCAATTCCTACGGTTTCTTAAATCTTTATAGCCGATGATCACTGTGGTCAGCTGAAACTAAAAATTAAGCGCAAATACTGTAATGTGACCACCTCATGCATGCGTTTGACTACCAAACAACTATGAATATGTAATGGTGGTGATGTTAACCAATTTTTGATATTTTAGAGTCTTTCGATTTGGCAGAAGATCGGCTTGAGAAAATATCTGACGAATCTGAAGCTAGTGCGACTGAAGACCGTGAATTGGCTCCACGTCCTCATAAGCGTCCTCTCAGATATCGAGATACAGAGATTGAATTCCCTAAAAAGCAAAACTACTCAAAAATTGAAGCTGCGAGTACTCCTGGTTTTCCTACACCACCTAAACTCAACTACACTATACAAAATATTTCCACTTCAAAAGGTGAAACCTTTAAGCCTGAAACTTTGCAACCGCCATTTGTATTGCAAATACTTGACGCTAATGGACTGGCAGTAGGTTTGGAGAATGATACTAATGATATTGGAATTCAATGCAGTATCATCGAAAACACAGCAGAGGGTAAATTTTCATCTATCTGGATAATTTTGGTCTGATGTTAATTTAATTTTTTTTTAATTTTAGCCCTTGAATTCCAGAAATTGGTCCTCTCTACATTATCTATAATGAAGAATGATTTGGACAATGTAACCCGCCTTTTATCGTCGATGTCACTTTCTCAACAAAACAAAAAGATAGAGGTCAAAAGCGCTTCGCTCACAGAATTGGGTATAGCTAAACCAATTGACGTGAAGGACAGCCTTGACACTTTTCAAATGAATCTTGCCAAAGAGTCGCATCAAAATTTTCTGNCTAAACCAATTGACGCAAAGGACAGTCTTGAAACTTTTGAAATGAACCTTGCCAAAGAGTCACATCAAACTTTACCGTTAGTGAAACAAATAGTTGTACTACATGAACATAATAAATTTGTTACTCGGAATAGATCCAGTACTTGATTGCTTTTGGGGGCAGTGGCAAAGAAAATGCGTTGGATCGTATTATAGAAAAAATCATGACTCTAAAGCTCGCAAGTCAATACAGCTTTTTAGGTAGACGTGGGAAAAACTCTTTCGTTGCTCTCAGAAATCTTTGGGATTGCATCAAACGTACGCATACAGTATCTAAATTTACAAATACACTTACACTTTTACAAAATAGCTTTTCATACTTTTGCACAGGTGCTTTAGAAGATTCATTCCCAATGAAGGAAGCAGAGAAAGATGTCTTCATGATGTCATGGCTAGTGAAGCAAGGCGACGCTCTCAACAAACAGATGAAACGGTAAACATAATGACATTAAAATAAACATTCTAACTGTAATAATCGTTTTTACTCAGGGATGCTGAAAAATTTGCCAAAAATTTGGGTCGCCAGGCACTGGGAGATTCATACAGCATTTCTAATCACGCTGTGAATGGGGAGGATTGAATCAATACCACAACGAAATTCTTATGTATAACAGCGTGAGTGGAAATGTGTATAATCTTAAAAATCAATACTGGCGACATATACCGAGACTTTAGTGATGGTTCGCACTTAAACTTAACGCCAATGAATACTAGAATTTTGGTAGTGCTAGAATTGAACAGTAATTAAGATTACCCAAGGCTTGGGTCATCGTTCAACTATACGCTACTAAAACTCCAGAATACTTCCTAGGCAAGCAGGTTAAACTATATCAACGACTCGATTATTTCGCTAGTTTTATACTTTTAATTTGGTTTACCACATTTCAACTCACCCAAAATATTTGAGGCACTGCAAATTATTGTATTATTTAGTAAGAATTTAATAAAATTTAGCACACCTCTATTCCTAATTTTTTTTTCGAATTAAATTGTAATGTGTAATTATTTAAGCAGAAGCAAGTACAAAGACGTTCATCGAATTGACTCCGACAATTTATCTCGCACAAAGGTAGACTCGATGAAGACTGCAGGTGTCTATCTACGTCAATTCTACGTTAAATCTTTATGGACGCTTACATCGGAAAGTAAGAGATTACACGACCATATCGTAATAGAGTCTACATAGCTGTTATATATAATCTACGTGTGTCTTCATATTATAGTTGTAGACAAAAAGATGGTTCTACATGGATGTGACATAGATTCTATGTAGTAATGTTACCTGGGACGGTTCTGAAATTTTTTTTTGAGCCCCCGTTGGTTCAATCCAACCAACGGGGGCCTTCCCTTCCTAATCCCTTCCATCTATCTTTGTTATCGTTTCACGTTTCTCCATACTAACATATTTTTAGATCTATAAATGATTGTCTTTATCAAATTCCGTGATTATGAACTTTTGTGAAACTTTGGTCTAAACACTGTTGGTTTACGGCTTTTAGAATCTTAACCGGTGTTTATGAACTTTTGGTTTATGAACGATTCGCGCATATCTATCGGCTTACGCACAGATTTAAGTGCATTTTAGCTTCAAATTGAATCAATTAGCTTTTGAATTCAAACTGAAAATTGTTAAATAGAAAAGTTGTTCGGATTTTCATTCTGAGCAACTTTTATAGAAGAGATTTTTTGGGTTATAGTGGAACCCAAAATCAAAATTTTGGACTTCGAAAATTTTTCTTCAAATTTTGTACTTACAAAATTTTCGAAAAAATTTTTTATTCAAAATTTTTTTAGAATCGCTTCAGAATGTGCTGAAGCGCATTTGTATGCAAAAAATTTTTTCGAAAAAATCTTAGAAATTTCATACCTTACCCCCGGTATGGGTTATTCAACCAGCTAAATTTAAAAATATTGTGGCGAAATAGGGTTTTGTATGGGTATTACGCCAGGAGAATTAACTGAATTAGTTCGGTTAACGGGAATATAGGTTTTCTGAATCGTAATCAATTGTAAGGAAAAGTCAAGTAAATTCAAATGTGGTATTACTATGACGCAATTAAACATAATGAATAAAACTAATGTTTTCCTGTGGCTCCGGAGAGGAGGGGTTCAGTCGAGTGTTGAACGTCGAACGATTAGGGGCAAAATTTGCTATTGTCCTGGAAATTAAGTGTAAGTGCCTTGTCTGTTATAATAATGTAATTAGCACTAAGTATTTTGGAAATAAATCTAATATTGATAACAATCAGTCTATTGGTACCTAAAGATTCAATATGAGTTACCAGAAATAATTGTCTCAAGTTTTCACTTGGTCTCATCCTTGGCGCGAATGGGTAAATTAAGCAACTTTGCTCAGCAGCAACCTAGGCTACCCGCCGTAGTTGGGCATGCAATATATTAAATAATACTGGAAACAATTACATAACCAATCTAAAAATTCATAAGGCGTCAGGTTGTTTGATTTTCAAATTGGATTGACACAGATGTGGTAGATGGTTACACCCAATTATTACATTAGGTTTAATTTAAAAAGAACACGGAAGAATTAGAATTATAAGAATTGATTTTTTAAGAGGTCTACTTCTTCCGTATATTTTTTTTAGATTTGATTAAGATAGGTACTCTGATTAAATCCATCCACACAAATACTAAAAAAACACAAGAAAATATTAATAATCTAATAAATCACTAAAAATTAATAAGAAAAATTGCAATAAAAATTACTAAAAACCGTGGTACCATAGAAATGTACCCTTCTACCATCTGCTTAATCCAACCGATTATCAGGATACACTTACGTCTGCCGGAAAAGTATAACTCGACCACACCTTTTTTCTCTTAATTATAAAAGTAAATCTGATCTTATAAAGTGAACAAATTTATTCTAATTGATGCTTCACTTGGTTTTACCTTAATCGTAATCACTTCCGTACTAATTCCACTGGATGAAACCTAGTGTAGCACCAATCACAATTCGTAGTTCAGCTTGTAAAATTAGAATTACTCTTGTAACTAAACAAAAAATGAAGATTTACAAAAATTTAGCTTTTCATAGGTATCAACTGGTATAGAACTATCCCTCAGACAACTAACCGGTAGGTTCCTTAGGACGGTGTTCTCCGGGGAGAGTTGCACCAGGAGAAGAGTTTGAGCTCATGGTAGAGAGCCTCCGGACCAGGAGAAGAGTTCTTCAGGTCGAGTAAGTTAAACCACGAGTGGACTCCAGTTCCTTATGGAGTGGTCATTACACATTATTGATTCCTTTCCTGTAGGAGGTATAGACTCCGGTACCCGTAGGAAGTGACTGAGTTCGTGCCGAGTCCGTACTGCAGTGACTGAGTTCGGTTCAAGTCCGTACTGCAGTGACTGAGTTCGGTTCGAGTCCGTACTTCTGTGTCTGAGTTTGGTTAAGATCCGTACTTCTGTGACTGAGTTCGGTTAAAGTCCGTACTTCTGTGCCTGAGCTCGGATCGGGTCCGTACTGCAGTGCCTGAGTTCGGGACGGGAGCTCTGGTCTAGTAGATGCAAGTGAACCAGCAGAGAGTCCCGATCCAGACAACCCAGTAGAACAGGCAGGGAGCTCTGGTCTAGTAGATCCAAGTGAACAAGCAGAGAGTCCCGACCCAGTCAACCCAGTAGAACAGGCAGAGAGCTCTGGTCTAGCAGATCCAAGTGAACCAGCAGAGAGTTCCGATCCATACAACCCAGTAGAACAGGCAGGGAGCTCTAGTCTAGTAGATCCTAGAGAACAAGCAGAGACTCCCGATCCAGTCAACCCAAGAGAACAGGCAGGGAGTCCAATCCAGTAAACTCAGGAGAACAAGCAGGGAGTCCCCAGTGCAGTCAACCAAGAGAACAAGCAGAGAGTCTAGATCCACCCACCCTATAGTAGAGTATCCCGTAGTTAGGTACCAGATACCTAACTCAGAGAGAGTGCCATGGCAGTAGACCCAAGCGCGCCCACACCCAACTCAGAGATACACTAACCCAGAGTAGGGAGTTTCGTTGGACTACCCGAAATCTGGTATAGTACCCCAAAATTAGTTACTTAGGGAATCATCTAGTAACTCTAGTATTTACCATTTGACCCGTTAGTAAACCAACCTATTCAATTCCCATTCCCGGATATATTCAATAACTTTTAGATAATTACCCTGAACTCGTGCGTGTAAGTCGTTAGTTAAATTACCACCGTGCCACAATATTAATCAACATTTTGGCATGTCTGCATAATTCCCAAGCTGAAAAATCAGTTGCAAAATAAAATTTTTAATACGATATTCTACAAACCTGTAATAATTTACACTATCTTCTTCGAGATACGCTTTACACTGCGAGGAAGAATGAAGAATTTTATCAGACTCTGTCAGTATCAAAATAAATTTGAGAGTGAACTGTATCAAATAAAGAAAGGTAAGGAATTAGTGTGGTAATTCAATTGGGCAAAATTAACATATTACTTCTCTCGTGTCAAGTTTATTAAATTTTACTTCAATGCATTTGTCTGTCATATTATTCTCAACAGCTTGGATTTTATTCAGCCGCCACGGTACTTCCTTCTTTTGACCAGTGTAAATTTCTGATGTGACAACATATTCCAAATTATTGAATATTTTTCTACAATTGTCAAGTTGTAAGGGCTCCTTATCAGATCCTTTTGCCACTTTGTTCTGATTGGCGGTGTCTTTGGAAATGAAAGGCCTCAGTTCAATTATACTTCTGAAATTGAGGTAAAATTAATTTTTAGTAATCTGTATTTAGTAATTCGATCAACTAAAATTGAAAGGCTGTAAGGCGTATCGTAACTTAAGAACATTAATAAAATATTGTTCTAGTTCCGAGTAATATTATAACTAATGACTACTCAATAAAAGGTTCTTAGGGCCAAATTTCCAATACATGACTTTTGACTTTGGAACCTCATTTCAGCAGTCAAAGTCAATGATACAAATTTCCAATGACTAAAGTGAACTCAAGTTGAACTGATTTGGGTCTCGGGTTCACAATGATGTTGACTTCGAGAGTAATGCCGCGTTTAGAGTATCACTGTGATAACTCCATTCACGGCGTGACGTGAAGGTGAAAGTGAATCACGGTCTTCTCTTTTCCAGCTTTCAAATTTATAGTGTCACTGCGATCACTTCCTCATCACTTCACTATCAAAACTTGAATCACTTTGCGCAACAAGCCATTTATAGTTTCACTTTTGTACTCCTATTAATTTGAGGAAAATTTTAAATATTTACTTTCCCGCCAGTAAATGTCTCAGTTTTCCACTTCAACATTTCATCACTCCCGTCCTCTCTTCCAAAAGTTGAATCCAATTCAACTCGACAAAAGTGAAGGGAGTGAAGTGATGGCAGTGATTCCTCTTTGACTATAAACTTGAGAACACGAAGTGATTCACGACGTGAAGTGAAGAGAGTGAATCACTTCCTTCATTTCACTGTCCTCACTTTCGACTATAAATTGGCAGCAGTGATAGAATAGTGATGCAGGTGACGTGAAAGTGACG
>NIPM01001254.1:0-23034 GCA_002738285.1 Holacanthella duospinosa | reverse complement strand
CTTTCAATTACTTATAGACTTCACTCACCTTTATCGAATAAGAACAATAGCAAGCCCTTTTTATAAGACTATTTTTTTTTGATAAATTTTGAANTTAATAAAACATGATTTATGATATTTTTGCTTTCAATTACTTATAGACTTCACTCACCTTTATCGAATAAGAACAATAGCAAGCCCTTTTTATAAGACTATTTTTTTTTGATAAATTTTGAACTAGATTCTCTTTCATTTTTTCACATCAATTTAATTCAATCCTATTTATAAGACAGAATTAACTTGAGAAATATCAAACAAATCCAATAAATTTTAAGAAAAGAATGTTTTCTTGTATAAAATTGTATTTATGTTTATAATCCAATTCATTTTTTGCAAAAGTTCTATTTGGAATTATAACCAAGGATTCAAAAATTTGGTCCCATATTGCTGTAGTAACCATCAAAATCTGAATTTGTGAACTGACAAAGTCAAGAAGTCATATTACTAATAAGCTCATTTTGAGTTGAAAATGCAGAAGAATGGACAAGGGATTTCCATTTAGAAAAGAAATTCTCAATTGGGTTGAGAAATGGACTGTAATCCGGTAAAAATACAAGTTTATGGCCCATTTCGGTAAATCCTGCTGAGATATTAGATGTTTATGAAATCTCACATTATCCATAATTATCACATATCTTCCAGGGCATTCTCAACTAAAAAATTAAAAATACCATTGATTTAGCCTAAAAAGGGTTCATTGTTATAAGGTTTAACATTGACATAGTAATAAAAAAATTGATTTCTTGTTGAAGGAGCAACAGAGAATAATATTCTTACTTCTGGACTGCTTCAAGGTGAGATTCGCAGGAGCTCCAACCAAACTACGACCCATTTTTCTTTTCATAGACAAATTAAAACCTACTTCATCAAGAAAATAAATGCAATCGTCGGGGTATTCCTCCTCGAGGCGTAAGAATTCCCTTGCATACTTTCTACGCGATTCGATAGTTTGAAGGTCATTTCTTCTTTGGGGTATTGACGTCAATATTTTAAGACTGAAATCCAAGCGACTGATATTATCATGAATGGTTGTGATGACATATTTTATCCCATATTCCGTATAGGTCAAATCCTTCAGTATTTTTAATGTAATCGTTGCATTTTGTTCGATTTTTCTAATCATAAAATCTTCATGTTCTTCGGTCATTAAGGATCTTCTTCCGCCTCCCTTTGCATCTTTGTTCATTTTCCCAGTGGATTAGAACTTTTTTATAATTGAGCGAACTGTATTTAATAGAAGTGATTCGTAAGACGAAATATCAGAGATTCTTTCATCATTTTGAAAAGCTGAGGTTATTCTGTACCTCGTTTCATCCGAAATCTTGTTATAGCTACCTCTTGGTCTAACCACTGAGTTTTCGTCAACTGCCCAGCTTGGTTGGACAATAGAATCTTCGTCAACTACAGAGTCTTCATTATTAAGAAAGATCTCATTTCCGACCTGCTTTTTAAATAAATTCACTGTATATAAAATTTTAACCTATTATTTTGCACTTTAGTATTATTTAGCTTTAGATTTCTTATTTTTATATACAAAATACGTGCTTTTTTCTATTTCAAAATTTATCACGTTTTTCGAACTCAAACCGAACCACGCTTTTCGAATTCAAATCTAATGGAGTGTATCGAAACGAAACATATTCCAGGTATTTAATTCTTATGGTAATGTTAAATTTGATCGATATGAAATATTATACATTAATAAATTAGTCTTCAAATGCAGCTTTTAAAATTCTAAAAATGATACAATAATAAAACCTTTTCATTATTTGAATTTTGTAATTTATTAAAAATTATTTTTTATCATTCATATTTACGATTTTTCAATACATTTCTAAAAATATTATCAATACGAAAATGATGCGAAAGAAAATTCATTGGTCCGAACAAATGAAGATAAATCGGTCTCTAAAAACGGTTGCCGAAATTGATGCAAAATTATACGAAATAGTTCGGAAAACCCTGTATTATTTTCGTTTTTTGACAGGAATAACGGATTACATCTTAGATGTAGATTTAAATTCCTTAAAATAATCTTTCCATTATTAATAATTGTATACAAGAAATCGAAAAAACATTGACTGTAGATCGAATAAATAAACCAAGTTATAAATTAAATAAAACCATCCAAAAAATTGGCATGAAGTATAGTTGATTCAGCTTATAATTTAAATACAAATCTATAAGCCCGTTCTTTCGAACTGGGTGAAAAATACGTTATGGAGATGTATAGATTCTTAAATTGCATTTCTAAACATAAATATCATTGATGATTATATATAATTATATTTTATTATAATCTAATTGTTTAAGCTTGATAATTTAAAGATTTACCAAATATGGCACTTTATTTTGGTTCAGAGTAGTCCCCATTTTACTAGTCTACGCCACAAATTTTGCAACAAACATTTTAATAAATAGCTTTTTAAATAATAAATCAAAATAAATTTAATAAAAGTATTCATTACAAACAATAAAAATGATTCAAAACTACGAATACCCATTTTTTTCGTTTTTATGAGTTTGAAGTCTTGGTTGTCCAATTTTCCATCAGAAACACGTTTAGAATATGGCACAATATTTTTGAAGCCTCGGTTATAATTCTAGAATATTAGTGCATCATAGTGAAAATAGGTTGAGGAAGAAACTAAAATAGCAAGAATTATAACTAACAGATATTTTATAGATAGTAAAGTTGATAAATACATAGATTTATTTTCATTCTTACTATTTTATTCACTCAAAAAACTAAAATTCCTCGACCAATTAGAATATAATTATGTTTCAAAAATTTTGTCCCATATATACAAAATTTATCAAATTCTACGAAAAGGACTTGCTTGAGAGACTCCAAATTTTTATTGTAATTATAGAACATCTTTGCATATGGCATAATATTTTTGAAGCATAATTCTTTCATCATAGTGAAAATAGGTTGAGGAAGCAACTAAAATGGCAAGAAATATAGCTAAGAGTTATTTTATGGATAGTAAATATTTACTATTTTATGCATTCAAGAAACTAAAATTTCTCGACCAATTAGAATAGAATTATGTAAGAAAATATTGTGCTATATATATGGAGTCTGATGAGTTATTAATATTGAAAATTTCATGATACAAGCTTTTCCGATCAATTTCGTAATTCACTAATATATTGGCCAGAAGAGGCGATTTAAAAAAATAAGTAGCTATTTATGGTCAGTTTGCTAATGCAGATTTTGATGGATAGATTCATTACCTTATCCAATCAATTTCGTAATTTTTAAATTAATTACTTATTTATCATTTAATTCTACTAAATCTTTGTATATTATTTATAATTTTTAGACTATTTATAAATGCATTACGAATTGATCGGAAAAGCTTGTATTCATGAAATTTTCAATATTAATAAAAACTCATCAGACTCCATATATATTAATCTCTAGGTCATAATGTTACTATATGCAAAGATGTTCTATAATTACAATAAAAATTTGGAGTCTCTCAAGCAAGTCCTTTTCGTAGAATTTGATAAATTTTGTATAGATTCTAAACGTGTTTCTGATGGAAAATTGAACAACCAAGACTTCAAACTCATAAAAACGAAAAAAATGGGTATTCGTAGTTTTGAATCATTTTTATTGTTTGTAATGAATACTTTTATTAAATTTATTTTGATTTATTATTTAAAAAGCTATTTATTAAAATGTTTGTTGCAAAATTTGTAGCGTAGACTAGTACATATTAAACAATTGGTTGAACAAGAGTGAGAATAATCTAGATTCATTAAAAATTTGATTGAGTTAAGCAAAGAATCAAAAAGGGAGTACTCGGAAGGAAAATAAAGAGCCATATATAAAAATTGAAAAACTTGTGATATCTTCTTTTAATTGTCTCTAACAATATTAAATTATTTTTTAAGATATTTGAATCTTTTTCTCATAAACTAGTTGATAGGCCTGTTCTTTCGAACCGGCTTAAAACACTTTAAATATTTTATATGATTTTAAACTCTTCTCTTTTAGGGTTAAAATGTGCTAAGGGAATTATAGGCTTTCATTTCTAAAAATTATTTAATGTTACTCTGAATTTTATAATAAAAATCAACCATAAATATCATTATTATAAGAGATTTTCTGTATATAAAAATATTAGACTTTCTCAAAAATATTTCTATAATAAAATTACTTATATAAATAGTTAAAATATCTGATTTAAATTCAGTCCAAAAGCGTCAACTATTCTTAAATTTAAGATTATTTAATTTAATTTAAAGCATTTCTATTGATTTAATTTTATTATATTAGTAATAATTAAAAATACTCCATGTACGTATGAAATGAAAAAATTTTCATTTTTGTAACAAAATCCTAGATTTTTATTTGCTAAAGAATATTGTCAAGTATGATAAATTACACATAATAATCTTTGTGTAAAATATAGTAATAAATTCTCTAAGAACAACCATAAAAAAGAGTTAATTACCTTATCTCTTAATTTTTCAACTTTGATTAATTTAAACATTAGTATTCTAATTATCAAATATCTTGGGCTTAGAAATAAAGCTAAAAGCAAGATAGTACCATCATATGATTGCTAATTTAATTTTCTCTGACTTTCATTATCACCATTTTTCTCTATTGTTAAATCCTTTCTTTATTTTTAATTTCTCTGAAAGCAAGCAAGCAATTTTACGATATCTTGGGCTTAGAAACAAAGGTAAAATCAAGATAGTACCATCATATGATTTTAATTTTATTTTCTCTGACTTTTATTATCACTATTTTCCTCTATTGTCAAGTCCTTTCTTTATTTTTGATTTCTCTGCAAGCAAGCAAGATTACGATTTTAATTATAGTAAAGATGGTTGAGATTATTGGATAAAAAAATAAAGCTGACACAAAAATATGCGACCATATATAAAAAATATATATATATAGATATATATTGAATACTAAAAATGCAATAAAAATAGTTACTGAAGGAGATAGAAGAATATGAATAAAGTTTTTAAAATAAGTCCATGTTCTTAAATCATTATTTTTTAATTTAGAAACAGGTTTATTGGAAAAAGATAAAATGACCAGCTTTATAATTTCAATGTTATTCATTACATAATCTATTTTTATTAATAAAAAATTGTATATAAAGAACATTTACTTTTAAATCTTCTTTTAATTAAAATATATAAATCTTAGTTAGATTAGTATTCAAGCAAGATTTAATAGCTTATATTTTTATATTCTTAAATTGTGTTTCTAAACATAATTGATTATATATATAATTTATCTTTTATTATAATCTAATTGTTTAAGATTAATAATTTAAAGATTTACCGAATATATATAAAAATTGAAAAAATTCATTAATATCTTCTTTTAATTGTCTCTAACAATATTAACTTCTGTTTTTAAAAACTTGAATCCTTTCTTCATAAATTAAGTTTAAATTTTTTCTTTATATTTCAAATTCTATAAGTGTTTTGGTTAAAATAAATCAAGAATAAAAATGACACATGCTCAAATTTACTAAAACGTCATTTTACTCTATGTAGAGAAGATATTTTAAAATCTGATATAGTCTATGTTACCAGCAGTGTTTTTGTCTATCTTTTGATATAATTTTTATATTATTTTCTTACGTCCTACTAAAGTGATTGACGAACATACACACGCACACACACGCATTCTCGATTTTAGTAATATAGATTTTTAGACCATTGTAACATTTGGTAAGCCTAGAATGGTCTTTTCAAAAGTTTATAAACAAAACCCTAACCTTTAAAAAAGTTGACAACCAAACAAATGAAAAAGGATATAAACCATCTATGAATTTACAATCACCACTTTAAATGAACAAGCTACTTTTAACCGTAATAATCAGTTATTTTAGAGCCCAAACAGTGGACTCTAACAATGAATGGGAACCCAAGTTAGACAGTAACGGAGTAGACAACAATATTTACGTCGACAAGACCAACATCGCTCCTAACCAGCTCGATCAAGTAACTGGACGTCTCAAAAATGAAGCGAAATTGGTAGATGATGCTTTCAAAGCTCGACAAGCATCAGCTACACAGAATCTGTATGTCTACGATTCTGCAGTAGGTACTACCCTGCAAAATTCAGCTACTTATAAAGCAGATGATGAATTAGTCAATGGTAATGGCGATAATAACCCTCAATCTCTAATTCTCTCGATCCCGTATATGCATGGTAGAAATGATTCAAATGATTTTAAGAAAGGTAATTATTTGTATAAGTATGCTATCACTCCAGAATTTCAAGAGTATCAAAAAAGGCTCGAGAGTTATAAACCTCAAATGACTGTAACGAAATTGGCTGTTAAGGTTGATGAAGCGAAGTATGATGATGCGATTACTCAGACTAGTCAACTCAACTACGAGGTTATTACGAAAGATTTAATGGCTAATGCATTTCAGTTTGGCATGGCTGATGTTTATCGGTCGTTTGTGAGTCCATTTATCAATGGCTTAACGGAAGGCAAGATTTGTCTTTCTAATAACAATTGCGCTACTAAAGAAGCAGTTGTCAACACCTTGTTTGATCAGGACGATGATGATGTTGAAGTATGCGACTTAGATCCCGAAGATGAAGTCGAGGATTCGTTGTTGGATAGTGAAAATGATACTTGTGAAGTGTTGGCTGGCGATAGCACCATTTCGGCTTTAGGCGAGGATGAGAATGGTGAAACTCCTACTGGTCAAGCTCAAGTTAGTACTGAAAATATTGATAGTCAAGGTGCTGACCGGCAAGATGATCATGAAGAATCTGAAATAGAAGCAGATGAAGCTATAATAGTAGCAGAAGAGAAAACAGTACGACCATATCAAGAATTCAGTACTTATACTCCAAGCAAAAATAGATGGGATAATTTTAACAGACTTCTTAGAACTGCTACAACCTCAAATTTAAAAAATGTAATTCAATCCAAACCACAAATGATACAAATTCAACCAGATTCTGCCATTGGGTCAGAAGAGAATAAAGACATGGTAGCTAAGTTTTTGGAGTTTAAGATCGTTCAAGGTGGTCCACTTTTGGAATTTAGAGCTTGTCTTGTCAAGGTTAAAATTAATAATTTAGAACCGCAATTAAGTCAAGTCATTTTTGTTTTACATGATCAGAAATTAAAAGATGAGTTGAAGGCTATCTTGGATGATCATTCTTCAATCCCACAAGAATAAACTTTATTTCTTTATCTTTTTTTTTTGCTAAAATAACCAATGAGAGCCTAAAAAACACAGATTTTCAAATTATTGAGTGAATTTTTTTTGCATTTCCTCAAAATCCTTATGAATTATATGAAATTTAAAAACTTTTATTTTAAATTCATTATTTTATTAACCATCCCTCTCTGTATGGTTTATTTTCCTTTAAAATAGTTTTTAATTTTTTCTCGACTATTCAATTATGAAACAAAGGTAAAAAAAATTCTCTGTCCATAAAATGGCTCTTTATTTTCCTTCAGAGAAGTCCCTATTTTACTTATTAAATAATTGGTTGATTTAGATTCATTAAAAATTTGGTTGAATTAAGCAAAGAATCAAAAAGGGACTACTCTGAACGAAAATAAAGTGGCAATTAAGCCGTAATGGATTTTTAAACAAGGTAGGTTTTGTAAAGGAAATTCTTAGGGCATTTTTGAAATCTAGACAAATTTTTATTTTGAGATGAAAACGTTAATGTGGGTTTTATTTTGAGACACAAATGTAAACTATTTTTTATTTTGAGATAAATATTTTCAATCTTTAAAAATCTCAACCAATTTATTGATAAAGTTTCATTAATGATTTTTCTTTTTCGTAATCATAAAATTTTTCCTTAATGGATGCCGACAATTCTACTATACAACTTAATCCTATAATGAACGATGTAGTTTGTTTAGGGAAAGAATATTCAAGCTTTAAAGAATACAAAACTGCTAGTATATCTATGCACGTTGCGGAAAAATGAAAATTCGAAAGATCAAACAGGAATCAAATATACTCGAGTTATAAATGTGTTAATAAAGCTTTCAATTATTCGTTAAAGCTAGTCTATCTTCCAAAAATAGTTGAATTATCTCCACATACATGTGCTTGCGACCTCTTCCAGAGCAACAAGTGAATGGATCTACAATAATGTAAGAACAACTACTAAATCTTTTAAAAAAGCATCACCACAAGAATTATGCAATTGGTTACAAGGTACTTTAAGTGTCGAAGCTAAATATAACAAATGTTATAGGACAATTATAGAAACCAAAGATGAAGTTTTAAAAGAACATAAGGAAACTATTGGATTAATCAAGGGATTTATAGATTATCATATTTCTAATAACTAGGGCAGTGAAAAAATTGACCTAAAAAATTTTTTTTTTGACTTTAAAGATATAAAAATTTCTTTAAAAAAAGTTTATTAATCCAATAAATTAATAGTTTCATTTTAATTATTTATCGAATAATTAAAATATACGACAATGTACTTTCTAACATTTTCTATATTAAAATCTCTATCCTTTGCTAAAAGTTTTCCCAAAAGGGAAAAGCATCTTTCAACTGCAGAAGAAGTACATTGACATTTTTGAAGTAAATAATAAAGATTTGGAGAAATTGCTGGTCTATTAAGCTTAATATGGTGTAGTCCGTTATTCCTGTCCAAAAACTAAAATAATACAGGGCTATGGCTTAGTTTAGCACCGGTATCAATCAATATAAAATCATTAAGAAACAATATAATTCATCAATATAGCTCCAGTATCAATTAATATAAAATGTAAATTTTTTAATATAGCTTCAAAATTTTAAATATAATCTAACTTTTCAAAATATAAGTCATATGCATAATTTTTAATATGAGATGATTTAAAAAGACAGTATTATTTAATATTGATTTATTTTTAAAAAACAATGTCATTAAAATAACTAACCCTAAAAATATTAATATTTTGTTTATTGGATCTTAATTCCAATTTTCGTAAAATTGTAAAATTAGTTTGAAAGATAAATTTATAAGCTGAGATAATTATTTAAAATAAATCAATATTAAATAATACTGTCTTTTTAAATCATCATCTCATACTAAAAATTATGCATATGAGTTATATTTTGAAAAGTTTGATTATATTTAAAATTTTGAAGCTATATTAAAAAACTTACATTTTATATTAATTGATACTGGAGCTATATTGATGGATTATATTGTTTCTTAATGATTTTATATTGATTGATACCGGTGCTAAATTAAGCCATAGCCCTGTAAGAAGCGTAATATTTATTTTAAAAATAAACAAATAAAATATATTTAATTTAATTTTTAAAGTGTTTATATACATTTTATGTGAAAGGATATTTTGATATTTTCTTTTTGACTTTAGAAGTGATTATTTTAGTAGGACTTTTTTTATAAATAGAAGTACCTATTTCTTCTACAGACTTATGTATAGTTTTTGTACTTATTCTTTAAGTCGTCTTTTTAGAAGTAATATTTTCGTTAATAGTGGCAGATTGTATTTTCCCTGTTTTGATCTTCAATCTAAAAATAAAGGTAATTAAAATTTTATTGCTTTAATAATAATAAAGTTTATTTAATGTGTTTCAAAAATCACGTAATTTGTCTGTATTTACATTTATAAAATTGGACTGGAATAACGGACCACACCTTAATATGGCACTTTATTTTCGTTCAGAGTAGTCCCTTTTTGATTCATTGCTTAATTCAACCAAATTTTTAATGATTATTAATCAATCAATTATTTAATAAGTAAAATGGGGACTACTCTGAACAAAAATAAAGTGCCATATTTGCAATTTCATTTTTTTTAATTCATTATTTTATATATAAAGCAATATTGCAAGGACCTTCATAAAATTTAAGTGAATCAATAGCTTCAAATACATCTAAAACAGATAGATTGGGATTTTCTAATTTTTGTAAAAGATTAATTAAACCGGAATAACATCTTTCAATTAATGATGAAGTAATTTTTTTATCTTGAACACTTTCTTTAGCTTGATTAATTAACATCCCTTTTCCTGTCCAATTTTTTTGACATTAGGTAAATTTTTAGAATAATATATAGCTGTTTTCAACCAACTAGACCATCTTGTTATTATTGTTTCTGATGGTAAACCAATATAATTAAAATCATTTGCTCTCATTTTATTCTTAACAATAGAATTCTTAATTCTAGAAATTAAATCATCAATTTCTTGATAATATGGGACAAAATTTTTGAAGCCTCGGTTATAATTCTAGAATATTAATGCATTACAGTGAAAATAGGTTGAGGAAGAAACTAAAATAGCAAGAATTATAACTAACAGATATTTTATGGATAGTAAATACATAAATTTATTTTCATTCTTACTATTTTATTTATTCAAGAAACTAAATTTCCTCGACCAATTAGAATAGAATTATGTTTCAAAAATTTTGTCCCATATGAACGAATTTTCATTGCACAATTATGAATTAAGTGAGCAATACATGATACATGAAACAAGCTAGGATATAAATTATGTAACATTTTTCCAGCGGAAACCATATAAGAAGCAGCATCAGAGAGCAATAAATTAAAGTTTTCTCTTTTAACTTCTAAAGATCTAATTGAATCATCTAAAATACATATTATATTATCAGCATTAGTTGATTCAGTTGTAGGATAACATTCATATAAATATGCTTTTTCTGGTTCTTTTAACTTTCCTACAACTATATTAATATATTTATTAGGATGAATATATGTTTCATCAATTATTATAAAAATTCTTTCATTTTTAATTATATTTTTTATTCTTTCTAATTCATCATTATATATTTCTGATATTTTTGATCTACAAGTTTTAATAGAAGGTAAAAGATAGCCTATAGATTCAAAAAATTTCTTCATATATTTATTCCCAAGTTTGTTGAGTGGAATATCTGCTGATAAAAATATCTTAACTAAATCCATTGTAAAATCTTTTTTAAAGTTAATAAACTCTTGCTTTAATGGTCTTGCAATATTATTTTTCTTATGTTTATCAGAATTTCTATGACTATCAATAAAGAACATTTTTTTTATAATTAACAGTTACATTGCAAATATTACATATTAATTCATCATTTGGTGATCTAGCGAATTCTTCTGGGTATAATAATAATATTTGTTGATTTTAGATTTATTACTTTCTGCAGCCTTAGGTATTTTTAATATATTTTTGATGGATAATTTGACCAAAACTATACCAACAATTAAATTTAAACTATGGTTTAAAAATCTGTAAACTTCTATTAAAATACCATTAAAATACTTAAAGAAATATATAATTAATTAAAATGCCTTAAAAGCTATTGTATTGATTTTTAACTAAAAATTGACTTTATTCACCTAATAGAAAAAAATTGACTTTATTGACCTAACAGGAAAAAATTGATCTTATTTTAACCTAATAGATCGATAAATAAAAAAGATACAGGAATAACAACCACTTTTTTATGTTATTTAAATGATATTTAATAACATATTAAAAATTGACTTTTCCCTGCCCTACTAATAACACAGGAACCGTTGGTGAGATAGTTACTAAAAATAAAGAATTAATATCAATATTTCTTTCAATTGGGGCAGCTAATTCTACATTTCCTAATATGGTTCCAATAATCTTTATGGATGCATGTCATGTAAAAAACAGCATCGGAGGCTTAATCTTTGTGGCAACAATACAAGATGGCTTGGGTCACATTTTCCCCATAGCTTTTGGGTTATATGAATCTGAAAGTGGTGACAATTGGGCCAATTTCGCTAAGAATTTATGGAAATCATTGGGAAATCCTCCTCTAGACACATTTGCAATAATGTCAGATAGAGGTACTGGGTTGATTTATGGTGTTGAAAAAGAGCTAAAAGGTGTTCAGTATTTTATTTGCGCTACACATTTGCTGAGAAATCTTCAAAGTAAGACAAATCAAGATGTAACTTATATATATTGGCGGCTTGTGAGAACTTTAACTCTAACTGAATTTCAAGAAAAATTCAGAATTAAAGAAATTATGCAAAAATGCATATAAGGGTTTAAGTGATATTCCGTATGATAAATGGACAAGCTTATATAGTAATTTTCCTAAATTTGGTTTTTGTAGTTCGAATTCATCTGAAAGTTTCAATAGTTCCATAGAACACATCAGAACTTTGTCACCATTTAACATTTTAGATAAGCTTGTTAACAAGACTGATGAGATGATGATCAAAAGAGAGGAATTAACTAATTGTAACACTACTTTGGCTTTGAAAAGGATCGCCAAAAATCAAGAAATGGTCACTAAACTAATTGTTAAACCTTCATCAAAAGCAAATAAATCAAAAGTCTTATCCAACTACAAACAAAACCAAAATTTATGATCGTCAAAAGAAACAATGTTCATGTGGAGAAGATAAAGAATTTAGATTACCTTGTTCTCATTATTTTTCTTGTAATATTAATGAAGACTACAAAATAACGAGTACACCATTCTTATTTTGTGAGAAATGTCAAGTTGGCATACAGCAGGGAGAATGATGTTGATTGTATTGAGTGGATGATAGTATCGTAATAAAGTATGCAAATGATGAAAGGAAATCATTGCATAAAAGGCATCTGGGCTCTAACGAAAATCAAAGAGGGAATTGTAAATTCTGAAAAAAGCGTGGTCACAATTTAGTTACACACCTTAACAAACTAGGATTACAAAATCTAAAGAAAAAATCAATCAAGAAGACTTAAACTATTTATTAAACTGTAAGTTCTTTGGAGATTATTAGTGCTATTTTCAGAGTCCACTTTAATACTAATCTATTTCGACTTTAAAACTCTACTATTTTTGTTTTCCTTTTTCAGTGTCTTCCATTTCTTTATTTTACTCCCTTTAATTTCTTATATGTTACATATGGCACTTTAAATTGGTTGATTAAAAATTTGGTTGAGTTAAGCAAAAAATCAAAAAGGGAATAAAGAGCCATATAAGTTTGTACTTTGACTCAGAATAAAAACACGTATTCAGATTTGTATCAAAATCAAACTTATGTTTGCGTTTTATCTCAAAATAAAAAGTATATTAACAATTTTATCTTAAAATAAAAACATATGTCTAAAATGCACAAATTCTTATTATCAATGAACTTCAACCATTTTGTTAAAAAGTTCCTTCTATGATAAAGTAATCTTTTGTCACACATTCTATTAAAAAAGGCCATACAAACTTATAGAGATCTATCCAATATTGATTTGAAAACCAAAATATGTTAATATGTGATTAAGGAGTACGAAAAGATACTTGATTTTTTTAAACGCAAGGAATTAAAGTGACAAAGAAGGACGATTTAGTGTTCGTGAAGAATGATATGGAGGAGTCAGCTCAAACAATGACGTTTTTTGTAGAAAATAATGAAAATAGGAAGGATTCAAATACTAAATCAATTATAGAGGAAAAGATTTTAGGCATTAAAGAAGTGATTTTATATACCAAAATGCATTTATATTAAGTTCAACAAATCGGCTGTTGATTTCGACATCATCTTGCGCCTCTCTAAAGCCGAAAGCTCCATGGACCTTTCAGTATGAGTCAACAGTTCCTCGTCAATGGTATCGATGGATTGCTGAATGGTGAGATCGGAATTAAGATTAGCATCGAAGCCTAACAGTTTGAAGCTATACCACCTAGACCACAAATTGCTCAACGTAGTCTTTGGCTTCCTCTTTTCCAGCCGCATGTAAGGATCAGTGATATCGACATTCACGAAACTACATCTCCTCTTAGGCTTGGTCTCGGGGTTTGGCGGTTCGACAATGCTGTTGCTGTGGGCGTAGCTAAGGCGTACTTTACGGTACGATTCTTGGACTACGGGGTCGAACAGGAAGACGAGGAAATAGCAAAAACCACAACTGGAATTCAAAAAGGCGCCAGTAAAGATCCATGAGTACCGAAACTCATAACTCCACTCGATTTGCAGATACATCATGGCCAGATAAGGTGCCAGGGTAAATAATGGAATTAAGTTATACAGAATGAGGTGTAAGAGTGTCTTTTTGATCACCATTAGCCCGATACTTCGATTAATGCTTTGGTTCTTCTGGCCTAGCAAGTGGATAGAGACCCATGCCATCAAAATCAGACTTAATAGCAAACAGCTTATAAGAGGGAACGCCAAGTTCCATTCGAAGCCGAGCCCTTGAAACCAACAAATTGACCGATCCATGATCTTCAGGGCCCCAAGTCTGCCGATCGAGTTTAATGCGAGGATCAACGAGAGGAGGACCGAGGTGAGGATATAGTAGAGCTCGTAGTTCTTGTTATGTTTCCGTACAATAAGCAAATAGCAATTTAGAGAGATTGATAAGAACAATAAGATGACTAAGGCATGAAACCAAACATAAGTGACCATGATGACTTCGCATAAGGCATTGGTGCCACTCACTACTGACCCCGGCATGACCGAGGTTATATGCTCCTTGCTTAGCTGCAATAGATTGTATCCAATATTCAAGACGAAGACGATCTGAATGATCTTGAAACTGACTCTGGTGCTTAATTGCTTCTGATATCGATAAATACAATAAATAAGCACTAGGCCAGCAAAGCAGCAGCAAATGGAAAGCACATTGGTGATGATTAAAGTCAGGGTATAGTAGTTTGGACCTTCTCCCCATAAGCTGGCACTTGTTTGCTCGTTCATTTTGTTTTGTTTTGCTTTGTTTTGGGTGTGGAGTTTTTATAATTTCCCCTTTGTTGTCGCCAAATGGACTATTGCCTAAAATAGAAACATGGGAAACTAATGAAAACAAAAGCAGTCAAAAGGTAAACAACGACTTGAAAGGGCAATCAAAACTTATTAAAGCCAGATGCATCATGAAATGCAATTTTAATAATTCATGCAAATCCAGCATTTAAAAGGCTCAATAAGCAACTCCAATAAATGTTAAGAAGCCTGCTCTTAACTCCTATTCTAACACTGCCCACCAATGAGTATGCCCGTATCATTGGCGGAGACAAACAAACCGACATATTGGGGTGGATGGTCTCGGTGCAGAACCTTGGACAACACAAATGTGGGGGGATCCTGTACAACAACACCTTTATAATCACAGCCGCACATTGTCACCTCAAGGATGCTGAAGACAAGCTATGGAATGCCCAGTTCAACATGCTCAGCTTCAACGATGCCGCCTCCTTCAACATCAAACTAATCAACAGACAAGTCCATCCCAACTTTGACGAGCAGACACTCCTAAACGACATAGCTGTATGGGAGCTGGAGTATCCCGTCGAATTGCTGGAGGAGCAGCCTCGTCTAGCATATAACAGCTGCTTCAACAAGGTGGGCGGAATGGGCCAGGTTTACGGATGGGGTAAAACGAACGAAAATAGCACCATGGCTCCCAGCTTGATGAAGGCCACTTTGCCCTTAGTGCCATTCCATAACTGCACTAAGACCTTAAATACCCTGACGGAGAAGAAATCGCAGTTATGTGCAGGCACATTGGACGGTAGTAAAGATGCTTGTTTTGGGGATTCGGGTGGGCCGCTCATCAAATGGACCACAGCCAATTCGAAAAGTGACGAGGTGCCTTACTTAGTCGGCATCATTAGTTATGGTGAAGGTTGTGGTAGGAAGAATAAATTGGGCATCTATACAAAAATCACTCACTACAGAAAGTGGATCCAAGAAGTTACCGGTACTGATGATGCTCTGCTTAGTGATGAAGTTAGTTGCGATAAGGCTGAATAATTTTTAATAAATTAAAGTCTATTGATTTTATTAAGATTTAAAATCGTTGATGGTCTCCATGATCCATGAATGATAAGGTCTTAGTTTCAGATAGACACCTGGAGAATCTTCCCGACCACAGCCTTGCCCGTGGGAAATCAACCCCACCATTATTGGGATTTCCTCCACCCATCTAACCAAAGGTCCACCACTATCACCTTTACAAGCATCTCTTATCTGAGCTCCGTTGTTCACCGTACCAGCACATAGCTGGGTTTGTGGATCAGAAATGAACTTCCAGCTTGACTGACAAACATTAAAATTAAGGATACGGATCTGAGCGACTTGTAATTGATTGTTTAAGGTACCATTTTCTTTCGAATAGCCCCAACCATAAATATGAACCTCCTCACCTTCTCGATCCCACTCCCCCCCATCTTGATTTAATTGTACAGCCATGGTGTTAGTTCTTGCGGACTCGAACTCGGACTCGGACTCGGACTCGGACTCGGACTCGGACTCGGACTGTAAGGGAATGGTAAGGTTGGTTCTCCAAACAGCTAAATCGTTCATCAACGTATCTGCGTCATACTCTGGATGCTCTACGCGGCTGATAAGCTCCAATTCATCCATCGATTCTACGTCTTCAAAGTCCAAGAAGCCATACCTTAAAGTCCATCCTTTTAACTCATTGCTTTGCGATCGGAAACAATGAGCTGCTGTTAAGATGTGATTCTGGCTTATGATTATCGCCCCACATTTGTGTTTCGTCCTGTACCCTAGGGAACCTATAAAGTCCGGTCTTTTGTTCGTGGTTTGTTCGGTTCCTCCGATGATGCGTTTTTCAAGCTTTCTATGCAAGGATAAGCTATGCGCTAGGCTGGCTACCATCGGTACTATTCTCATAATTTATGCATTTTTGTAAGCCCATTATAAAGCATTGTTTGCATAAATTAATTTTATGCATGTGGTTTAATAAAACATAAAACTATTCATTAGGGTTTATTTTAAAAACATCAAATCTTCAACTTAGTAGCCCCTTCTTTTCTTTTCATAAGCTTCATGGCACATTCATGACTGTGAAGGTTTGGTTTTGTTAGTTTTGAAAAACAAGATCCCGGTAACTAAGAATAACACCAGAAAATACAAAACAACAATTGTATTTTTCAATCCTTTAATGAAGTCATTTTTCGGCTTCTCAATCATATAATCGAAATAATCTTCTTCACAAGTTTCCCTATAGCCCGCAAAGCTAAGACTGATGATATAAGTCTCGTTATCGCTTTGATTTTTATGTACTGTCAATCGGTCTACCATCTTTTTTGTTTTTGCGTGATTGGCCTTTTTATATAAAGGCATGAATGAGAAAGCCTTGAGGCTTTTTAATATGAAATGGTTCACAATAAGACCTATTCCTTATTAGGAGGTTTTTCTTCTATTAAAAAATAATATAAAATATAAATTTCAAACTCTTTACTCCGGTCTTTTCTGCCAATTGAAGATTTTGTTCTATAAAAGTTTATTAAAAACAGAATATTCACTTTGTTGTAAAATAAAAATTGATAAAATCCAATATTAATAAATCAAATAAATTGGAGTTTTATATCAAAAATTCGTTAATCAGAATGAAAAGCCTTTGAATCTTTTCCTATAGCAGCACCCAGTGAAGTGAAAATATGGAAAAAAATTTTCAAAAACTTAATATTTTGGTTGTATTATTTGTTGATAAATAAGTATAAGTTATCTTTATTTATCAACCAAACCAGCTTTTTATTAGAATTATTCAATTTTATCAACCAAATTATTAAAACTTATCAACCATAATTCTTCAAGAATTTCTTCATTTTATCAACCAAATACATTCTAATTCCTTCTAAAATTTTCTTCCATATAACATTGCACTAGTCATTAAAACCATATAAGTAAATATATGATTATTATAGTCTATTTCATTATTTTCTTGTGTTACCTTTATATTTCTCTTCCATATAACTGAAATAATCATCTTTATTACTTGGTGGTTACCAAAGCCCAAGTCGCGAAAGTTCGATTAAGTGATTATTGTGACATCTCTATTAAGAATTTTGCTTATTGATCAATTTCTAATGTCAGTTTTTAGTTTAGAAAAGCCCTAAAGGCTTCTTTCAAAACATTTTCCATGAAAAATACGGCTTATAGAAAAGAATCATAAATTGCTAAATCTTTAGAACTAAATGAAGTGAAATTTATATTTTAATTAAGATTAGAATAAAGATGATCAATCACATTCTTATAATGTTCAGCCAGCTGTACCCTTTTCAACTTGAAGCTAAAAATCATAAACAAAGGATACGTAGGAGTGAGGAGACCAAGATCTACAGTAAACGGAACTGTTTCGATATAAATGGCTTTCAAAGTCTCAAACCTACAAATCATAACTTTATCAAGGATTTCTTACCCATTTAGACCCTTATTTCTTCCATGCTCATTTAGGGATTTTTGTAACTTCAAATTCACCATTCGATTCTTACAACAATCTTGCAATTTGGCTGAGGAGCCAATGATGGTACGAGCCCAGTCAAGGAACAACTCGGGGTGGATGACTACGATAGCAACCAAATGAGCTTTAAACGAATTTCCATAAACAAAGATCTGTATCACCAATCTGTGGAGGTTATAAAGGCATTCGATCTTATCTGGCACGATGTATTCACCTAGGAATTGGAAATGCATGTACCTTGGGACAGTTTAAAGATGTTTTTCTTCCTATCGATGATCTGCAAACAACCTTCAAATTAAACAAAAAGTCATACCAAACTGATTAATAAGCCCAATGTCACCTGTGAAGAACCAACCTTCTTGATCTAAAGCCTTGGCCGTCTTTTCGGGCTCCTTAAAATACCCTTGGAACACATTATAGCCTCGAACACAAACTTCTCCTCTTGGATAGGGTTGATCGGTTGATAAACAATTCATCTCTGGAACATCCATTAGCTTGATTTCATTACTATACGAAAAAGAAACTCTATAAAAAGGAGGAGTACCAAAATGCAGGGGGGCCCACATGGCCTGGACGATATTCGCCTTTCAAATTCATAGTAACCAAGGCGGATGTTTCTGTAAGTCCATAACCTAAAACTCCATAACGGGAATTACCTTCATAAATAGTGCACGAGAAGATGACTCTTAAGAACTGCAACACCTCATTAGAAATAGGAGCACTGCCCGTAATCACTTCCCTAACATGTCCGCCTAAACTCTGTCGTACTTTGCCAAACAACCAATCCCAAACCAAACTTTTCTCCCCAAAACCATCATTCAATCCCTTTAGCTTATGATGGAATGCTAAGCTTAGCAACCAATTCAGGGACGAAGCTTGAAGAGCTTCGTTAATAGAATCATGGATGCGATTTAAAAGTCTTGGTACGGAATGGAAACGTTCTGGTTTCAAAACTTGGACATCTTCCATCAATCGCATGATATCACCACTATAAAACCCAATTCGATTCCCATTTCGAAGCTGCAATAATAGGGCGCATCTTTCATAGCAATGAGCTAAAGGTAAGTAGCTGAGGTACGTCTCTCCTCCTCCATTAGAATCCATAATGTAGTCAATTGAGCGCGAGGCAACAGCAAACGATAAATGATTTAAGATTGCTCCTTGTGGGTTTCCCGTGGTTCCAGACGTATAACAATAAGTATACACTTGATCGTGATGAGGTGGTTGAAAGCTCATTTCTTTAATTCCAGCTCCTAACTGTTCTACCCCGTCGAAGCTGTATATTTTAATCCCTTTATGAGAAGCTAATTTGAAAATGTTTTCCGACCCTTTTCCTTCTATCGAGATGGGATCCATACTAACGATACATTTAAGACTGACTAATCTCATCTTGGTTGATAAGAGCATTTCGAGCTTATCGGAGGAACAGATGATCAACGGTATTGAGCTATGATCAATCACATATTTGAGATTTTCTTGCCCATAAGTATCAAACAAAGCGACTACGATAAAAGAAAAGAACGAAGCTGCAAAATCGGCAACACTCCATTCCACCCTATTAATAGAATATAACCCTAATATATCTTTGATGTCTAAATTAGAATAAATAGTCTTTAATCCTTTAGCTAGATTAACCACTCTGCTATGTATTTTTTTGTAAGTTTGCCATCGATAATCCCCAAATTTACTTCCATTAAATTGCCTCTGTCCAAACATAGGTCGATTACTATATTCCTCACATGCTATATTTTTAAACGAGAATAAAGAGCTACCTTTATTAAAACATTCGTAAATAGTATTTGTATCTTGAGCTTGGAATCCAAGTAATGAATCTGGTCGTGCTGAATTGCGATAAATACCTAATCAGAAAAAATCAACGTTAAATATATAGATTCATATTTACCGGTTTGTCCATATTGACGACTATTTTTTAATTCTATCGTTTGGTTATCGAAATCCCAGTTTATACTTTCTTTATTCATTATTTTACAAAAAATTTTTCAATAAAAGTGGCAAAATTTTAAAAAAATCTGATTGTGTACTTACAATTATTAAAAAAAATGAACAGCTTTATATTTTGATTTCGCTACGTTTCATGCTAAATTTCACTTATCATTTTGAATTCTTTATTCAATATTTATAATTTTTCTCGATTTTTTGAAAAAAAAGCATTGGATAAATTAATCGTATATGGTACTTTATTCATAGTCCCTTTTTGATTCTCTTCTTAATTCAATCAAATTTTTAATGAATCTAAATCAACCAATTATTGGAGACTATACTCTGAATAAAGTGCCATATGAGCTTTTATTTTAGAAAAATGCGCTTGCATGAATTGGAAAAATTCTACATCTTACAAATAGACATCCAGCTATATAAAATATCAAATTGAATCATATTATTTACAGAAAGTTTAAATGTAATTGAGTCTTTCGACTATTTTTAAATTGTATACAATCTATTCAATTTTCTGATTTTGCAAGAAATTTCCTCTTTTGAAAGAAATAGAATATTTAAAAAATAATTTCTCATAGTGTTTCTTTTTCCATTCATTACTTTACTCCGAAAGCATAATTTTCAATAGAATTCCTCTTTGGAAAGAAAGTGCAAAAAGGAAAGATAAAATTCTGTATTTTAGTTATAAAAATTCACCTTTTATTCAGATTTATCTATATAATTAATATAAAAAAGTATTTATAAAAATGAAAATTTGAAACAAAAACTTTTATAAAAATAGAAACCTTTTACAAAGAGTCAAGTATTTCACTGAAATCAATTTTGCAATATTCCAACCAAATAAAACTTCGGGTTCCATAGAAGAAATAATAGGATCCATAGAGTTGACATAATAAAGATTTTGATCAAGTTTAGTTGGTGGATATCTTTCTCGTTTGATCATTTTTGGATATGCATTCCACTTTTTTCTCATGATTTTACCTTCAATGCTACCGATAAACATCTTTTGAATGCTTTCGTCTATATACTCAACTAAAGAAATAAAAGTTACACCTTCCTTCTGATCAATTATCGAATAAGCAGTCTTGTTCGAATAGCCAAGTATAACTTTAGGGATATCATTTTCAGACTTTAATCCAAAGTATATATGTGATAGCTTAAGTTTTTTTACAATTATGATATCTACGGTTTTATACTCTATTTTTGGGATCCTGATCCTAGTCGTTACATTTATCAATGAAATATTCGAGAAATGTTAAGAAATAAACTAAGAATGAGATTACAAAAGGAGTAGCAATCATAACAAAATCAAAAGTTTCATTAATATCAAGTGTTAATCTGTAATATTTGTTGCTTTTTTCTAGTTGGTTGATTTCGATATTTGTTAAAACTTCTACTAGAGAATGGTTCAAATAATTGATAAAGAATTGATTATTCCCCTTGACAGTAGTCATAGCACCATCAGCTAAAAATATCTTAAATGATAAAATACTTCCTATTAATACCGTACAAGCTGCAGCGGCGTGTAAACTTGAATAAATATTCCCAATGACAGAAGGAAGGACTTCATCAAGAAATTTTTTGCCTCTATTAATATTATTTTTAAAATAATCGTAAGCTGAATGACCAATAAGTTTATTTAATTGTGTATATTGAAGAGATTCTTCTATATCTTGAAATGGATATTCAATATCATATATTTTTAAAAAAATTTCTTTTATTTACCAATTTCAAGTCTGATAAAGTCCGTATCCATATTTCCAATAAAAATATATATTTTTCTTCCAGCTTGGCGCTTTTCTTGAAATCATCTTTTGACTATCATACAATCCAAAATTGTTATATTCGTCACTCTCGAGCTTGATGCAAATAATTTGGATGCTTTCTAAAAATAAATAGACAAAATACTTGCAAGAGTAATTTTCTCTATAGAATTAAAATGTGTAAAATCATACTTTACTAATATTCCTGCCCCCACTTCAATCTTTATATTCTTGATAAATATTGGATAGACTCCTCCTATTCTATTATCTTTTTCGTAAACTTTAATATCAATCGGTACATTGTTTTCTTAATAACTCGCTTAAATAAAATGCAGTACTAGAACCATCTGCACCAGATCCGGTTTTATAAATATAAAGATAATAAGTTACATAGCAATATTCATTTTCTTGTTATGATTATTCTTAAATATTTCTTTTTTAGCATATATGAATGAAAACATTATTAAGACTTTCATTGAGACAAGGAGATATCAAGACTAGAATAATCAAGTTTGATCTTAAATACTATTTTAAATCATTCATACTAGGCAATATGAAAATTAAAATCTGTTGATTTTAATATCAAGTCGAACGGATTTGTATCTTTATTAGCAGTCCCAATTACGCCATTGATTTGGCCAAATAAATTCTCAAGCCAAGAAACTCTAATCTTTTATTATATAAAGTATTTTTAGTAAAAATTATTCAATCATAATACTAGTGCCGGTCACGAATTTTACTCTACGTTAGAATTAATTGATATTTTAAATATTGTGGCTAATTTAGATAAAAATACCAATATCAGTGGCTAACTTATTAATATAAATATCAATTTATTTTGTTTTAATATTAGTATATATACTTTATTGTTACGAATGAGAGGCTAATAGAACGAGTTGCAATAATTAAATTGCAAAAAAAATGGTTTGAAAAATAATCAGATATTAAAAGCGTTAAATATCAAGAGAAATAGTAGAGATAGAGTAAGAAGAACTATTGAAAGATATAAAGAAACTGGAAATATACAAAACAGAAGATATAAAAAACGTCAAAAGCCTGTAAGAACCAAAAAATTCTAAATGCTTTA
>NIPM01001253.1:0-23086 GCA_002738285.1 Holacanthella duospinosa | reverse complement strand
AAATATAAAAACAAATAATATGAATTGTAAAATAATCTTCACACCTAAAGGTTTATTTCTATATCTTTTTGTTTATTTCAAGTGTTTATTGTCTGTTTTATTGAGTCAAATTTGTATATTTTCTTAATTTTAGTTCTAAACTTTCTTACCATAAATCATAGCAACAAAATTTGCATCGTAGTTAAAACTCTATTAATAATTATAGAATGCAAAAAATCAATATTTATTGAATTTATACTTGGAACTTCATAATTTAATATTTTTGGATTAAAAATTGTTATTTTNAAAAATCAATATTTATTGAATTTATACTTGGAACTTCATAATTTAATATTTTTGGATTAAAAATTGTTATTTTTAAATATTTAATGCTCGATTTTAAATTCGGTCATTTCATTTCCGCATATATTATCTTTTTCAAAATCATAAGAGTTTTTGAAATGTTATAAAGTAAATCGATCTATAATAGAATTTATAAAGGCATTTTCTTTTCCATCTAATATATTTTTGGTTTATGAATATTTGTGTTTTTATTACAACTTAATTTCCAGACTCAAATTTTAACTTTTGATCAGTTTTATTACCACAAAATTATTCATTATCATAAAGTGAAAAGGAATAAAGGCTTTTAGGACCCATTCTATTTAGCTGATAAATTTAAGAAAATGTGCTCTTAAATATGGCACTTTAATCCCTTTTTGATTCTCTTCTTAATTCAACCAAATTTTTAATGAATCTACATTATTCTCACTCTTGTTCAACCAATTATTTAATAAGTAAAATGGGGGCTACTCTGAACGAAAATAAAGTGCCATATTAGACTTGGAGTGTATCGTGTGCTACATTTGATGCTTTTAGAAGCATCAATCGATACCAAATTCGATAAAAAGAGAATATAAGTTGACCTAGCTGAAAATTTTACAGTTATATTGGATTAATATTAAAAAGTATAATATTTCAAAGTAGATACTTTCTTCAAAATATAAGCTAGTAGTTTTATCATCATTACCAACATTTTTTCTAGAAAATTAACTGATATTATGAGAAATTGACAAAAATATGGAAATTTGATATAATAAACTTCAACAAAATTAAATGAGGCTCGTTCAATTTGTTTCACAAAATATCGTTTATTATCTCTTTTGCCGAAGAATAATCCAATGAAGAGTTAATTAATCTTATCTTTACTATTTTTGAAAGATAAAAATTTGTGGGTGTGAAAAACAGTCATTAATTTTTTAAAAATAAAAATGATAATTTAATAAAACATTATTCTTTACATTCGTTTCTAACTTTCTTATAATGATAAGTAGTCCTATTTTTATTAGCATTTCTATAATGAGTTGTATTATAACTTGAATAAGGTGCTTTATACCCATATTTGTTCAATTTAGATAAAAAGTAGGCGTTATCACGCTCTACCTTTCTTACCTCTTCTTCAGGATAGTTATGCATTTTAATATATTCTTTAGGTACTGGTAAAGGTGCTTTTAATAATTCCGAGTCAATATCAGGATTTCTGCTAAATGGATTTGGCAGGCCTAAATTGTGGGTTATGTCATCATAAATGTGCATAAATTCGGTATAGCTTGTTCTAACCTTATTATTGACCTTCTTTTTCAAATCATGAGTTGCAATAGACAATGATTCTGAAACTTCTTCTAATAAATGTCTCTTCTTCAACGATTGTGATCTAATATCCGAATCATAGTTTATAGAAGGCAATTTCTCATATTTATAACACCAAGGATAAGATTCTGTATCATAAAGCTGCTTCACTTTAACTTTGAAGGGTCTTAATATTTCATCTTCATTTTCATCATAATCATGTGCGTCGTGTAAGTCTTGAAAGTCCTTGTACAATTTATCAACGAAAGAATGATGGACCCAAAACAAAGGATCATTGGGACTATTCATGAGCGCAAAGTCGCTAATTATACCAATTTTCATATTAGACCCAATGTTATTATGCAAAACGGCATGTGCGCCATACTCGAAGCCTTTCCTGAACTCAGCATATGATTTCATCGTGATTAGCCGCCGTAGAGATTCAGGAGACCAATTTGGACCAATAGCACCAGAAGGGCCTGAAAATGATCTTTTAATGCAATGCGGTTGCACCTTAGCTTCATAATCAAAATAACCTCTGTGATCCCTAAACTGACCATCTTGAATACATTGGCCCCTGCTTGGAATTCCATCGCCGCCTAGCCATTTCGAGCTGAGGATTGGATCCAATTCAGGTGCTTGGGAATAAGCTGACCAATCCCAATACGGGATATCTACGCTTGGATCTATGGTCTTCAGCGCTCTCTCCAAAGCGTAGACAAAATACCTGTGCCAAGGAAGGAATCGTGGGTGGAGATGGGCATAAGCATTGTATTGCACATGGATCAAACTTAACTCGTCATATTGGCTTTTGCCTTGCGAATCTTTGATCGAGTGTAATTTCTGGATTGCGTTTAAGAACCTTTGTCTTTCACCAGGACTGAGGTTATTCCAATTCCTTCGTACTCGAATTTCGTTGCACTTCTGGCTGTTTATGACGCTAAAATAAAACAGATGGAGGAGATTCATAATGAAGCTGGTTTCTATTAATCACTTTATATAATTTATAATTTTAATTAATTGATTTAAGGTTAAAGTCGCTTCTCATTCATTGTCAACCATTTTGTTTTGGTTTTTATAGTTAGACCAAATTTATATCCATTCAAAGTTATCCGATATTTTATTAAATGTGGAGTAATCTAATTACTATCCATTTATTCTAAGCATAATAATATTATTAATGATAATTATATTTTGATCTTTTACAAAGTTTGAACTTAGAATTGTATCTTCAAAATATTCAATAAAATTGATTAGTTTAGCCTTTTCATGACAAATTGCACAGGAATAAATTATTTTTTAAAGTTAATCTCAATTATACTTGATTTAATCTTTATTTGGTGATTTCACATTTGCTGTAATTACTTTTAAAGTTAACCTTTTTGTTTATAATTAATCCATTGTCTAAAAAAGTTAAACTTTTATGGTATTGTCAATAATAACCAAAATCAGAATATAATTGATTTATTTTAATAATTAAAATAAACGTCTTATTAATCAAAATCTTCGGTTTGAACAACTTAATATACAAACCAAATTTTCCCCATCTTGACAATATCTTTCCTAGATTGTGGATTAGCTCTTACAAAAACATCAAATAATTCTTAAATTGCATTGGATATTTTCTTTTATATAAGCCAAAGTTTTTCTAAACAAATAAATCACTTCTTTATTGTTAGAATTGTAGGGTTTTTATCGTACAGCCGCCTATTTTCACTAGTTTACAGCTCCAAAGTCAATTTATCAGAGAGAATATTAAAAAAACCATATCCAATCCTCCTTCATTCCTTAATGGTTGAATTAAGCCTAAGTATTGCAACAAAATTCCACATCTATTAATACATTGTTGTCCTAGTTAATTCATTTCGATCCAAAAATCGAGAAATCTTTCTAATAAAAATCTGGTAACAAAGTTTATTCAACTAAATTTTTTATTTTTAATAAACAAAAATATACGATTTTAAGATTTATTAGCTCCTTTTAAATAAATTCACTCAACAATTTAATCTTTTGTTTTGATTTAACAGGTTTAATTGGATAATCTTAAAGGCATTCAATATTTTTTATAAGTTAAAAGGTTTATTCTAACATTGGAAACTTTTTCTTGATATTTAAATCATTTTCTTTTAAAAATGGTGATTTCTCTTGAGGTATGTGATTTTGATTGATTCACCCTAATTAGTTGAATTTTATAATAAAAATATATGAAAAGCATAAATAGAAAATCAAAAGGCATAAGAAAATTTCATTTTTAATTAGCTATCTAAATCCTATTTTCATCTCTTCTATTTATTTTAAACAATTCGGACAGACAGAATTTAATTTGACCAAGTAATTCTAATATTTACAAAAGGCCAAAGTCTAAAAATAACAAGTAGCTGCTTCCTCAATGTCTAAAAACAAAAAATTGCAATACCATTTCGGTCTCAATATAGAATAAATGATACGATATTTACACAACAGATCTTTACAAAAAGTGAATTTATTGGATAACAACGAATTTTTTCGACAAACAATTTGAAGCCTCGAAGCAGGATTGGATCAAACAATTTTATCAAAGAACATGATATAATATCTATAATACTCGTCGTATTGTCTTTTATAGTATTAAACAAATCTTCTATTCAATGTGATTAATCTTTAATCACTAACGTAGGGGCCTGCAAAATCTTGGAGTAAACCAGGCTGTTGCTGCAGCACACAAATGACGACTCGGATGATGCCAGCTTGCATTTGAGGGTTTATTTTGTCTGCTAAGATATTCAAGAAACCAACCCAGCCACCTTCCTTGAGAGAGCGCTTGACGGGGATTATGAGGCCAATATGGCACTTTATTTTCGTTCAGAGTAGTCCCTTTTTGATTCTCTTCTTAATTCAACCAAATTTTTAATGAATCTACATTATTAGGTTGTTGCATGTTTCGGGTCATTTTATAAGGAAAAGTTAGGATTATCATATCTCAAATGACAAGCTTCTTTTTATAGTAAAAATACACCAACTTACAACCAATTTAAGTTTGCCAATTCTCTCCATTCCTCGTTGTTTATGGTAGATGGTCTTCCAGACTTTGGTTTATCTAAAAGCCAGATATCACCTTTATTGAATCGATTGAACCAACTTATTGCCTTAGTACCTTGGCCTTCAATATCATTTATTTTTTCACTGTTTGGCGCACTTAATCCGCTTTTCCAATAGTGTCGAATATAGGCTCTAATTACTATTTTTTCGTAATCCATTCTAATAAATAATATAATTTGTCATTATATGTACAAACTTAAATTGATTGTAAGTTGGTGTATTTTTACTATAAAAAGAAGCTTGTCATTTGAGATATGATAATCCTAACTTTTCCTTATAAAATGACCCGAAACATATGCAACAACCTAATGGGGCGTTTCGCGCAAAGAGGCACTCGAATTTTATTTAATCATTCCTTTAATAATATACTAATAATATCAAGACTTCTAAATTAATTTATATAGACGACAAGCTTTATTTATAAATAATTATATTTTGAATATTATCATGAATAGCTTGCAAAAATTAAAAAGATTCAATTTCAGATAAAAAAGAGCGGATTTTCATCAAATTTGGCATAATCCTGGGACACAGTTATGGCATAATTCATAAAGAATTAGTTGAATCAGTTAGAAATAGTCCCTATAAACTAAATACAGTCAAACCTTTAGTTACTAAGCTTAAGAGAGGCTACAATGTGGTCGAAGATAGCTGAGGAGGCGATACAAGTGATGTCTCGAAAAAAGAAAATGTAATAGATAAAATTAAAGAATGTTGGCCCAAACTAGTACATGGTCTTGCCTCGAACTTTCCATGCGGGTAAATTGTAGTAAAACAACAGTATTTCGATATTTAACAGAACATTTACAAATGAAAAAATCATTAAGTAAATGGGTACCTCATTTTCTCACGGATGAACAAAGAGAACATAGAGTGTTAGCATATAAAAACAATATGCAACTCTTATTGAGACAAAACAACTTAATTAATCGAACTTTGGCAATAGATGAAACTTGGGTGTCTTTATACATACAACCCCAACGTGTCCAGATTCGATCTTGGAGAAATAAGAATGAAGACACACCTGAATTTGTACTTAAATCTAAATATGAAAGAAAGAGAATGCTAATATTAGCAATGGATTTTCAAGGTGTTGCTTATTGGAGACTCTGTGCCCCTAATGAGACAGTAATTGCAGAAGTCTGTAAAATCTTCCTAATCGAATTATTAGACAAATGGTTACTTAATAAGAAATCCAAGGTGCCTATAATATTACATGATAATGCTAAGCCGCATAAATCAAATCTTATAAAGCAGTATTTTATTGATGAAAATATTCGAGTTTGGGATCATCCTCCCTATAGCACTGATATTAGCCCACCTGATTTCGATTATTTTGGGCAATTAAACAGGAAGTTAAAGGAAAACATTTATGATGATTGGCATGAAATAGAAATTCAGCTAGAAAGTGCGATTCAGGAGCTTAATGCTAAAGGGTTTATGAATGGTATCCAGAAGTACCCAAAAGATGGAGTAGTGTAATAGATACAGAAGATTCATATCTATAAATATACTAATTTTCAACTTTATATCTTTTATAGTAAATTTTTTATTTAAAGTTTTTCGAGTGCCTCTTTGCTCGGAACGCCCTAATATATTAAAATTATTCAACAAAACACAAAAAAACGAAAGTTATGCAGTTTTATTGATAGTTGCAGGCGTAATATCGAAAAAAGATCTGAGAAAAAGTGGTTTTTCTTGAACACTATGTACAAGACTGCAGGAAAAGAGATGATGAAATAGAAAATAGGGGGATTTATCAACCAGAATCTAAAAAAATAGGTGAAGATATAAAAGAGTTAATTAATGAATATTTGACCAAATATTCTGAGATAGCATGCAAACTACATACAAATCAGCTTGTATTAAATACCCAACAATATAAAATATATAAGGTGTGGTCCGTTATTCCTGTCAAAAAACTAAAATAATAAGAAGCGTAATATTTATTTTAAAAATAAACAATATATGTATAAAATTATTTAATTTAATGTTTTATTTTCATTTTTAAAGTGTTTATATACATTTCTCATTGAAATATGTGGAAGGACATTTTGGTAATTTCTTTTAACAGAGTGGATGACTTTAAAAGTGATTATGTTAGTAGGACTTTTTTTATAAATAGAAGTACCTATTACTTCTACAGACTTATATATAGTTTTTGAACTTATTCTTTAAAGTGTCTAGTCGTCTTTTTAAAATCACGTGAAGCAATATTTTCCTTAATAGTGGCAGATTGCATTTGCCCTGTTTTGATTTTCAATCGCTCTCATTCTTTAAAAATAAAGGTTATTAAAATTTTATTGCTTTAATTTAATAAATAATAATAAAGTTTATTTATTGTGTGTAATTTTGTGTTTCAAAAATCACATAATTTTTCTGTATTTAAATTTATAAAATTGGGCAGGAATAACGGACCACACCTTATTTATAAGAAAATAATGGCCGAAAACACAGAAATTAACCTAAGTTTGTCTACATACTACAAGTTATGCCCAAAATTCTTCAAATATTTGAAAAAGAAGACGGAGATGTGTAATATCTGCGTTAATGTTAAGAAACTTGAAATAAGGCTTGGTGAAAGTTCTCAAGACAAACGAGTGAAGTTCTACAAAGTCCATGATGAGTTAATCAAAGATCAAAAAGGTTACTTTAGACAAATACTAGAGAACTTGGAGCATGATGAGTGCGTGGTAGTCATGGATTTCAAACAGAACTTCAAGATCGGTGGGGACCTGTAGAAATATCCCAAGTATATTACAACAAATCTTCTGTATCTTGTCTCGGCTTCTGTGTCATCTATAAAGTTGCGGGAGAAATAAAGAAGAGCTACTATAACTACCTCTCAGAAGTTATTAGTCATGATTTCCACTATGACAAGAGCTGCCTCAGGAAACTGGAGGAGGCAAAGCTGAGAAATTTCTCTAAAATACATTTCTGGTCAGATAATGCAGGCCATTTTAGATCCGAGGAATTAAGGAGTTATATACTCTTGGAGCTACCTACTAAGAATTACTTCACCTCCCAGAATTTCTTTGAGAATACCACGGAAAGTCAGATATAGACGGGCACTTCGGACTTCTGCAGAAAGTCTTCGACGAATTCGAAAGAAAGAAAGACGTGGATTCTATATAACTTGTGTCTTAATGCTTCTGGGAGTTTTTCTTAGAGGCTGACACCGATGCCTACTTTGAGATTTACGAAGACCCTGGTACAATGCTCTGCATAAAGGATGCCAATCAATACATGTCCCTTTACGCAGACTCAGGTACTATTTATGGAAATTCGGTATCTACATGCTGGACATAAATTTTGCACATCAGTTGTAATTTTTAAGATATCAAAAATTTAAATAAATAAATAATAATCTTTAAATTTTTAATTATTATTTTAATATTTAATATAACTTTAAAAAGTTATATTAAAAATTTAATTAAAAAATCAATTTTAATGTATATAAAACAAGGTAATTTTTTAGAATAATTAAAAAAGAAAGTTCCAATTTAATTCCAAGATCTCTATGATAGAGGAATTAGATCAACCAAGGAATTTGTGAAATTAACTGGATTACATAGGACAACTATCCAAAGAAAATGCAACAAGGAATGAAGTTGCAACACAAAAAATACCTGGTAGGCCGCCTATTTTTAAATCAATGATAAAAGAAGGTTAACTGCTCCTGCAAAAAGCAGGGGCACCTCCTCATCCAAAGAACTTCAAGTTGAAGTTGAAAAAAAGAGGAAGTCCTTCTGTAAGTCCAAGGACCATTAGAAGAACCCTTAACAAGTCAGGTTACTACTCAATGACACCTAAATTTACTCCTTTTTTAAATGAGCAGCATAAATAAAACCGACTTTTATGGTGTCAAAAACACACCAAAACAACGTGGGGAAGATGGGTTTTCAGCGATGAAAGTCGGTTTGATTTATTTAGAAACAATGTAAGACGCTAGAGCAAGGAAAGACCGCGAATTGGTCGATATAATTATAACCCAGAGTTAATGGTCTGGGCGCAATTAGTAAAAAAAGAAAATCGGAGTTGATTTTCATCAGGGGATATATGAACAGTGAAAAATACCAATAAATCCTCAAACAGCTTGGCCAAGCCTTCAGGCTCTTCATCCTAATGGCTTTGTGTTCCAACAGGACGGGGCGACCTGTCACACCTCGAAATCTACTTGTGCTTGGTTCGATACAAATAATTGGAAAGTATATGACTTGCCTGCTAATTCACCACATTTAAACCCCATAGAAAATATCTGGATGATTATGAAGAAGGAAGTAGAGGAGGAAAAACCAGAAAATATTATTGAATTAGAACAAGCAATTAAAAATTCGTGGGAAAATATTTCACATTCATACATAGTAAATTTATTAGGAAGTGTAAACAATAGAATTTCTAAGTGTATTAAAGTCAATGGAAATATTCCAGTTATTAAAATATTATTATAATTATTAAGTATAATTTTATTTAAATTAACTTTTAAAATAGCTATTGTTTTTAATATAATTAAAAAATAAAGTTGTGCAAACTTAATGTCCAGCATGTACATTCCAGGAGTAAAACCATCGTAGTCTGGGGCATAAGGTGCTCTGCTCTAGAGAGGGAAGGGAAAATAAGTACGCCCCTAAACTGAAACCAGATAATGGTTGGGCGGTTTCCTCCTCTCAATTAAAGATCATGGGTAAAAGGGTGGTACTCAAAACCTAAAGGTGGGAAGATGGGTAATCCAAGGAGTATAGCTTTGAATGGGGGCTGCTATACTTCTCCCCGTAATGTGATTACCTTGTCGTCCTCGGTTGGTACCGCTCTCGTGATCTAATCAAAAAACTGTTAGGTGGGGGTGTGGAAACTTCAAAGCTTTAGTTTCTGAGCAAAGTCAGAGAAATTGGTTGAAAAAACTCGGAAAATTTTAGAATTCGTAAACCTGCTAGTGGACGTGTCTTTTGAAGATTGACCAAGAAAAAAGTGGCGTCGAGGCACTATTCCCTCTGTAAAAATATACTCAGGAGAGTACGTTTCAGAGGAATTTATAAAGCGAGTTGAGATTTTTAATTGAAATTTTGTGAGAATTTTGGATTTTTCCCAGGGGCATTATACTTTAATTACTCGTTAAAACTATTAGTTAAAACATTAATTTTATAAATCTTTTTATAAAAATTAAAGTGATTCTTTTATTTTTAAATTTCTTATGTTAATTTTTCGATAATTTTGAAAAAATTGATCAAAAAATAGCCCTAAATGAAATTTATCGACTTTGAGTTTATCAATAACTCTGATTTTATTAAATTATGGAGAAAAGCCAAAATTCTGTAACAAAAAACAGGAATAGTATTTAAATCTAAAATTCAATCGAACATATTTGATTTTAGTATGTTTTTTATCTGTTCTTTTTTTAGTATTGACTTTATGATAATTAAAACGAATTATTAAGTTCTTTTCGATTTTTGATTCAATTAGAGCCGTAATTTGATCCAAAAATAGGTAATTCTTTGTTTAGTGACCTTAAACAGGAGATTAATGATCAAAATATCAGTCTTAATTCAACCAATTTTAAATGAATTTTGTATTGCATTATTTTCATCTTAAATGGGGTTATAAATTTAACTTCCGGTTTTAAAAACTGTTCTAAACAAAAATAAACTCTCATATAGATTCAAATAATCTTAAAAATCCAACCAAAAAAGAAAATTCATATAAGAATGGTAGATGACATCGAAAAAAGTCAAAGTGAGACTACAGAGTGCTTTTAATGAACTTAAATTCAACTAAACTGCGCGAAAAAAAGCTCCGGACACCCCCTTTTTTAATAATGTCTTTTTAAATAATTAATAATAAAAACCAAAAATTATACGATTATTATCATAATAAAAAAGCATATTTTTTTTATATTTTCAAAAAGAATATTATATTTAATTTTAATAAATAGATTCATTTTATTAATTTGGGTGCGAAAAATAAAACCGGACACTTTTAATTAAAACGAGGTGCTATTCCCATTGGCCTTCATAGCTGACTCTAATCTTTTTGGCATAGTGTAAATTAGCCTTTTACACATATTTGGAGTTATTTCGCTTCATAGTTTCAAAACCGTATCTTTTAATTTACTCTTGTTCTTTGGACCATACCTTCTGACCTCACGCTTCACATGATCACAGAGATGCTGAATGGTATTAAGATCTGGGGACTGGCTGGGCCACTCTAATAAATTATATCGGTTTTCAAAGAATTCCATAGCATACTGGGATTTATGTTTGGGATCATTGTCTTGCATAAATTTAAAATTGTTAGTTAGGCCTAAAATCTCCCTTAATTCCTCAAGATTTTCTGCCAGGATCCTTTTTTAGGCATATTTATCCATAATCCCATCAATAAATACCAATTTACCCACCCCAGAAGAAGCCATACAGTCCCAAACCATGATATTAGGTGAATATTTAACCGAAGATATAGTATTTTTCTCATTAAGCTCTTTTCTCGGCTTGATTCAAACTTTATCTCTTCCGTCTAATGAAAATAGGTTAATTTTACATTCATCACTAAATAATACATCATCCCATTGCCTTAAATTCCAGTTAGACCATTCTTTGGCTATCGAAAATCTGTGAGAAACGTTTTTTTTCGTCAGTCTAGGTAAAAGTCTTGGAACTCTGCTATTAAAACCAAATTCGTTAAGTACATTAGCTATTGTTCTATCTGACACAGCTTTTCCTTTTTTCTTTTGTAGCTCTATACTCGATTTTTTGGATGATACTTTTGGATCTTTTTCAATAAACTCTTGTAAAAAGTCTTTTTCATTATCATTTAAGGCTCTAGGGCGTTCAGTTCCTTTTATTCTCATTACAGTTCCATGTTTTTTGTATTTTGAAATTATAACATGGACTGTAGACTTCGGTGTCATTGTAAGTTTTCCAATATCTCTGTAACTATTATCTTCAACCCAAAGCCTTATAACATCAAATTTTTTAGCCAATTTAGACTCATTGTATCATTTATATTTATAATTTTTTTTCTATATCTGACTTATTAAATTTATACTATCCAAGAAAATCGGAAAATGTCGGTTTTATTTTTCGCACCCAAATTAATAAAATGAATATATTTATTAAAATTAAATATAATATTCTTTTTGAAAATGTAAAAAAACATGTTTTTTATTATGATAATAATCATATAATTTTTGGTTTTTATTATTAATTATTTAAAAAGACATTATTAAAAAAAGTGAGTGTCCGGAGTTTTTTTCGCGCAGTATATGTATCAATAAGGTTAACAAAAATTTAGATGCTTTATTTGGACAATATATATAGCAATGGAAAAAGATGACGAATAAGATAGTAGTGATGATGACGGTAGCTCAGACGATGAGATATAGTCAGTTTATTAAATTTATAACTACGCCTATTTCGTAGGGTTTCTATTTATTATCCATTTGGTGATAAATATCTCATAAAAAATAAAAATAGAAATTAAATTTTATATTGTTAATATTTCCCTTTAAGTTTGGATTGGTTAACCCTTTGTGAGCCGAATTGTTTTCCGTCGATAAAAAAATTTAAAAAAAAGTTTTTATACTTTTTAGCCATATCATATGAAGATATATAAATATTTTTAATGAATATCAAATAGATCACGAGAAAATCGCATGCTTCTAATTTCAGATAATGAGCAATAACTCTAGATCTAAGAAAGATATTTCGAAGATTAAAAAATTAAACGAAATTTCAATTCATTCTAAATATGCTAACACCATTTTTTATTAATTTTTTAATGAATAAAGGTGTCAAATAACAGAAAGAAAAATGTGAAACATTTTCAAACTTTCACATCAAAATGTCTTGGGCTAATTTTGTGCACAAAAACACCAATAACTCTGTCAATTCTTAATATACTATATATTTGTTTGATATACTTTTAAAGATCTTGGTATAAATAATATTTCCCCGTTTTTAAAAAATGGCTAGCATCTTTAAAACGGCGAATTTTAGCTTTAAACGTTGTGCATCAAATTTGAAACACCGGCCCGTAAAAGGTTAAAATTTGCATTATGGGTTTTGTATCACGTGAATCTTAAAGCATAATTATTTATTCTAAAGGCAAATTGCGCTAGTATTGATTAATGATTTCTAAAGCTTGTTAACATGAACAAAAAATTATACCTCTTTATGGTGTTGACCACTGTAAATTAAAATAGAGTAATTTTAAATTGAAACTTTAAGTTTGAGGAAAATATCGATGTACATTTTTAGGAGTATAGATTTAAATGAATGAGAGACAATGTATATGTTTGGACTGAGCAAAAGAGATTATTGAATGAAGTCATTTTATAAAAGATTGGGCCCACAATTAGGAGTTTTCCCGACATTGGATAATTCAAGCTGCTTTGAGAAGTATTCAGAAAAATAGATTAGAAAATAACTTATTTATTAAACGATACCGAATGTTCTAGCAAATTGAAGAATTTCGTTTCTCGAGCCCGGATTCATCCTAACAAACTTGTCCAACATTATCAGCAATTTCCTAAAATATTGAGGATATTTCTTCTTATAATATCTAACTGCTCTCCTTCCAAGTGCAACAATCTCATCATCATTCACAAAAGATCTGCTCACAGCGGTGATGATGACAGGCGATCTTTCAAGGTAGCACGTGGCGATCTTCATGATACCACTTTCCATACTTGGGGTTATACGCTGGATAGCCTCATTGATCGCCCCAATCCAACCGCGTTCCTTTAACGCATTCTTCAAAGGACTCAGCAAGCTCAAATATTGGAACAGATTGCCTCCTCTGTTGATGCATTGCATAAGGATTTGGATATGTTTTTGGGGGTTCACTCCGGCCGCAAGTTCTTTCAAAGTGCTTTCCCTGAGATTGACTGGAGCTTCAGGGGCCTGTAATCCCTCCATCACAATCTGGCGAATGGGCTTTTTGACTACCCCGTCACTACCTCCTCCAAGGTTTATACCAAATAGGTTTAGCTGCTCTTTGCAGTCGATAAATGAGATTAATAAAAGCTGATATTTCATTTTGGGCTTGCTGAAGGTTCGCCTTGGGTTTTATAGTTTTCTAGTCCGCTTAAGCGGCTTCTAGTTTGTATTATGCATGATTAGCCGCCAATCTAAAAATGTCTGGAATATGGAAAGAAATTTTTTTGAAAACATAATTTTTTGGTTGAAATAGTTGGAAATAAAATATTTAAATATCATTTGGTTGAAATATACGTAGAAAAATTTCATTTTTATCAACCAAAATAGCTTTTTGGAGGTGAGAACTAATCTTTACCCCCTGTTGAAATTTTTTTTAACCCTTGCAATTTACGTAATGAGAATAAAGAATTATTAAGAAAATATAAAATAAAAAGGTGGAAACAATGATGTGTTCACATCCTGTTTGAATGATTTAAAAAACGTGAAATGCTCAAAAAATGCATGTAGAAAATTAAACCACTAACAAGTGGTTTAATTTATACCATTTTTCGGTCAATTTCGTCTTTTTTTCAATGAATTTCGTCTTTTTGGCTTTAATATAGTATATAACTTTAAAAACCGAAAATATCGATTTATTAATTTAATATTTAATAATAAATCTTTACATTTTTGATAATTCAAAATTGCTTGGTTTTTTGTTGCTTGGGGATTTAATAATTAAGCATTCTATTATAGAATAATCAAAAATATCATTTAATATATAAAAATAATAGTTTATTGTATTTTATTAATAAAAATACTTATTCTTAAGATCGTTTTTATCGGTTTGTTTTGAAAAAATACATAATAGTTGATATCTAAAGTTAATCTGGAGAAAAATTAAAAAACCTTTTATTAAATATTATATTAATAAATGAACAAATCGATATTTTCGGTTTTTAAAGTTATATACTATATTAAAGTCAAAAAGACGAAATTCATTGAAAAAAAAGTCGAAATTGACCGAAAAATGGTATATAATAGCAAATTAGATATAACAACTATTTTAGCTTAAAAATAAGCTTATTAGATTCTTTTATTTTACTTTTCATTTTTCGAAATTAATTGCAAGGTTAAAAACTTTTTTTAAAGGGGGGTAAAAATTAGTCCTTTTAACCTAAAATATTTAAATATCATTTGGTTGAAATATACGTAGAAAATTTTAATTTTTATCAACCAAAATAGCTTTTTATATAATTATTAAAACTTTTCAACCATAATGATACATTTTCTTCAAGAATTTCCTCATTTTATTAACCAAAAATACATTATAATTCCTTCAAAATTTTTCTTCCATATGGGACAAAATTTTCTTACATAAATCTATTCTAATTGGTCAAGGAATTTTAGTTTCTTGAGTGAATAAAATAGTAAAAATGAAAATAAAGTTATGTATTTACTATCCATAAAATATCTGTTAGTTATAATTCTTGCTATTTTAGTTGCTTCCTCAACCTATTTTCACTGTGATGCATTAATATTCTAGAATTATAACCGAGGCTTCAAAAATTTTGTTCCATATGGGACAAAATTTTTGAAAGATAATTCTATTCTAATTGGTCGAGTAATTTTAGTTTCTTGAATGAATAAAATAGTAAGAATGAAAATAAATTTAAGTATTTACTATCCATAAAATATCTCTTAGCTATATTTCTTGCCATTTTAATTGCTTCCTCAACCTATTTTTACTATGACGCACTAATATTCTAGAACTATAACCGAGGCTTCAAAAATTTTGTCCCATATGACAAAAAAATTTCGAAAGATGTTTCTATTCTTTTTGAAAAATAAAAACAAATAAATTTAAAATTTAAAAATAATTTTTATTTTATGTATAAATAGATTAAATGGAAACAAGTTTAAAAACAGTATAAGGAGTAAGATTAAATAGGTAGTACTAAGCCATATATAAGTACTTCTAAATAATCCAGATTCTAGCAACTATCTGACTCTAGCTTTCAATATTTTATGTATATTTTGATTAATAAAACATGATTTATGATTTTTTGCTTTCGATTCCTTATAGACTTCACTCACCTTTATCAAATAAGAACAATAGCAAGCCTTTTTTATAAGACCATTATTTTTATGATAAATTTTGGCCTAGATTCTCTTTCATTTTTTCACATCAATTTAATTCAATACTATTTATAAGACAGAGAATTAACTGGAGAAATATCAAAACAAATCCGATGAATTTTAAGAAAAACTTTTTTAAATATTTTCTTGTATAAAATTGTATTTTTCTTTATGTTTCAAAAATATTGTCCCATATGGACCAAAATTTTTGAAAGAAATCAATCATTTTGGTTGAAGAATCAGTATAATAATTAAGGCTGATGATGAAGCCACTTTGAAAAGAATAATTTCGTATCATTTAAAAAAGGGAAAAGGCAAGGAAAAAGCTGGTGAAGGTGGGGAGGAGGCAGAAAAAGCAGACATGCAAACCAAAGCTAGGGAAAAAGCAGAGAAGTGGAGTAAAGAAAGAGAAAGGTTAAGCAGGTGGGAAAGGAGCTTGAAAGATAGAGAGGAGAGAAGCAAATAAAAAGGGTTAGAATTAGGAGAGAAAGAGAAGCAAGTGAAGGATAGGGAAGCGAAAGTAAGCGAGAGGGAGATGAAAATATGACTGAAAGAGAATCATCTCTGTCTTCATTCCAGTATAATTTTGCGATGCTCCACTATCAATCACCCAACTGTTGTTGGTATTATTGTCGTCCAAACTAAGCATGAAGTTTTCCTTTAAGTTCACATTTTGGTTTCTGTTGTTATTGTATCCATTTCCACTTACCTTGAAAGTAGCTCTACACTCATTTTTCTGGTGTCCAATCCTGTTACATCTGAAACATCTCCTGACATTATTGTTGTATCCTCTATTTGGATTGTTTGCGTTGTTCCAATTTCCTTTATTGTTTGTGTTTGTAAATCCTTGTTGATTATTCCCTATTCTTTGTTAATTATTGTTATTCCAATTTGTTTGTTGATTGTTTTCATTGTTATATCCCTTGTTCCATTTACCTTTGCTTATAAATAATCTTTCCGTTTTATGTTCCAAATCGAGTTCATTCCGTTTCATTTCTTCATGTAACAGTTTTGCAATTACTGCTTCTAAATCCAAATTATCCAAGTTTTCCAGTGTTGTTATAAAGTTTGTGTAATCTTCATCCAAACTGTTCAGCAATATCATTATCACATCTTCCTCATTTACTTCAATTCCCATTATAGCCAACTCGTTCACGAGGGATCTGACATGATTCACATGTTCAGTCATGCTTTTTCCATATTCTTTCTTAATCGTATATAACTTTCTTCTTATATAAAGCTTGTTTGATAAACTCTTTGCTTCATACAGTTGTTCCAACCTCTTAAATATCTTGTGTGCACTCTCATCTACGTTCACATGCGCTAACTGTTCATCAGAAAGCGTCAAAATAATTATTGTCTTTGCTCTGTCCATCTTTTCTTCCAAATTACTTCTCGTATCCGCACTACTTTGGAGACTTTCATCAACTCCATTCAATTCACTGTCAATTTCAACCTCTTTCTCAACAACCTCCAATAATCCATTTTCCTTCAATATGAGTTTTATCTTTATAGCCCAAATCCTAAAATTCTTACCGTCGAACTTTTCGACTAACCTTGTTAAATCTGCATTTCTTATGTTTGCGGGGCTCATAACCTGTTGTAATTAATAAATTGTCAAATAGAAGAGTGTGTTGAAAATAATATTAGTTCGGTTATTTATAACCGTAAAGAGTAAACAGATCATCATTGATCTCTACAAACAAACACCACATTGTTTTGTTGTCATAAACATTGACAATGTATTTCCAACACCTCCTTTCAGAGACATAAATATGGAAATTAACCTACACAATACTGACACTATCCCATATAAAAAACCATATAGAATGAGTCAAATGGAATACCACATACTTAGCAAAAAAATAAACGAACTCTTACAAGCTGGTTATATAAAGGAAAGTGTATTATCTTTTGGGGCACCAGTACTTTTTGCTAAGAAACCTGATGGTAGTCTAAGGCTATGTATGGACTATAGAGCTCTCAATGCCATTACGGTTAAAAACAAGTATCCCTTGCCACGAATTGAAGAACTTGTTGACCAGGTCGGCCAAGCAAAGATGTTTTCAAAAATATTACGCCGTTTTACGCAAAAAGGTAAACGAATTTTAATTAATAATAAATATGCAAATTAATATCTAGTGCCAAGATTTATATATAATATTTTCTATAAATTAAGTTTTATTTTTAAAGCATATTTGTTTAAATTACTATAATGGATAACTTACAAAAATTCAATAACCGATAAAGAACAACGTGTATTTATCAAATTTGGAGTAATCCTAGGCCACAGTTCGGGAATAATACACAGAGAATTGGTTAAAACGATAGGAGAAGAGGCCTATAAAGATAATACAGTGAAAAATATGGTTTCTAAGTTTAATAAGGGGCAAAATTGCGTTGAAGACACTAGAGGAGGCGATAAAAGTAATCATTTAATAAAAGAAAATACAATTGAGAAAATTAAAGAATACCTTGCTCAAAGTAGAGCCTGGTCGTGCCTCGAACTTTCCATGTTAGTAAATTGTAGCAAAGCTACTGTTTATGGTATTTAACAGAAGATTTACAAATGAAGAAATTATTGAGCAAATGGGTTCCTTATTTTCTTACACAGGAACAAAGAGAACATAGCGTATTAGCATGTAGATATATTTTGGAGCAGTTATCAAAACAAAAAACCCTAATAAACAGAACATTGGCTATAGATGAAACTTGGCTTACTTTATATATGCAACCTCAGCGTGACCAGTCTCGATTTTGGAGAACTAAGGACGAAAGCCCACCACAAATTGCAGCACAATCAAACTATCAGAGAAAAAGAATGCTTATACTAGCAATGGATTATAATGGTGTTGCATATTGGAAGCTTTGTGCACCTAAAGAGATGGTAACTTCAGAAGTCTATATAGGCTTTATTAATGAAGATTTACTAAAATGGCTACCTGATAAGAAGTTCAAGTATCCTATGGTTTTACAGGATAATGCAAGACCTCATAAATCAAAGCTTGTAATGGATTTTTTTGATGATAACAAAATCGCACTTGGTATCATCCTCCATATAGTCCAGATATAAGTCCACCTGATTTTAATTGTTTTGATAAATTAAAGAGGAAGTTAAGAGAAAATGATAATGACAATTGGGAAGAGTTTGAATTACAACTAGAGAGTATTATCCAGGAACTTAATATAAAGGGTCATATCAATGGTATTCAGCAGCTAGCTGAAAGATGAATCGATGTAATAAAAGTAAAGGTTCATATATATAAACTACAAAGTTTCATATTTTTATATCTCATAATGAATTTTTTTCTTTACCTCTTTGCGTGAAACGGCGTAATTGAATTTTTCAACCAAAATAATAAAGTTCTTTCGAGAATTATACTGAACAAGTAATGCCCGTCGTCCTAGGACGACCAATTGAAAGTTTTGGAGGGATAAGCAGGGCTGCCAGTCATGCACTGATCCCTCCGTCGCGCCCTATTCTTTTTTGGTAAGGGATAGAAATTTCAAACCATCCCCAAAATGTAACATGAATTTAGTGCCTTAAGTTCTCATGGGCATCGAAAATATCCTGAGGTCGATACCAATCCATCTCGTTGCCAGGTAGTGGATCAAACTCAACGCCATGCAGGTTTTGATGATCAATCAGATCCCATACATCTAGTTCCTCGACTTCAACTGCGCTGTTAAACACGGGATTGTCTTCTTCAATCAGGAGGTCGAAAATTCTATAGGTCGATTGAGTTGATACCACTGAANCTTCATCAATCAGGAAGTCGAAAATTCTATAGGCCGGTTGAGTTGTCTTGAAGAACTTCTTTGTAAATTAGTAAAGATTCTACCGTCTCCAAGCAGATCTCCTTGGTCAGATCTACGTATCCCCTTTACCTTCAAATTATCCGGTGATCGAACACGTGATAAACCAACGTAAAGCTGTCCATGGCTGAATACAGGTTCTGGTAGGAACATACCAACGCTTTCAAACGTTTGACCTTGTGACTTATTAATATTCATAACAAAGGCTGGTATGATAGGAAAGTGCCGACGCTTGAGTACAAAAGGCAAGCCGGAATTAGTTGGTGCTAGGTCGATTCGTGGAAGAATTATCCGTTATTTACAGTGATGATCTCTAAGTCAAGAAACCTTTCATGCATTCCTCTGACTATAAGTCTTGTTCCATTGCAAAGATTTCTGCTGAGATTACGAATAAGCATTACTATTGCTCCAACCTTCAACCCAAGATCATGGGGAAGCATTCCAGAAGGTGTCTGTCTATGTAAAAACTCGAGTATGCTCTTCAGCATCATCAGAGACAATAGAATCCGCACTGTAGTAATGCTTGTATTCAGTTGAAAGCAAATCCATTATCTGGTAGTTAAGTTGCATGGTGTCCATGTTTTTTGGTGCAAGTATTACTTTACTTGCTAAAGAGCTCACATCTTCACGATCTATAGTTTCGGGGTCAGGACTTTCAGCTGAAACCATCAACATGGTCGGCTTCTCTAGGCTTGTCTTCATCTTGGAAGAAGAGAAGCATGTGTGCATGAGGAAGTCCTCGCTTCTAAAACTCAATTACATAGACGTGTGCAATCCCTTTGCCAAGGACATGCTTTCTTCAAGCATAGAGTTTAACTTGAAGTTACAACCAATTCAGGTCTGTCGCAAGGTTGCTGCCCTCTATGCAAATTTCTGGTCAGTCTGGATTGCAAGTGAACGTAAGCAAGACATCAGGTTTACCAAACTGACACACAACTGCCATTGCATCTTGGTATCTCTCCCTCATATTCCTAGGTGAGCCTTGAAAGGAGGATGGTAAGATCAAAGTTCAAGTTGTTGGCTCTAACTTCTACAATCCACCGCTGAAAAGGTTTTCCAAATTGGGTTGAAAGCATCACGAACTGCAATTTGGTATTGCTTGTACTGTAGCATATTGATGAATTTTCTTTCATTCGCTCGCGCTGTTCGATTTTGCAACGGCAATCCAATTTTCCAACCTTTCTCACCGTTGGGGTAAAACAGGAAGTATGTCATTTTTCGTTAGAATATTAATTTGTACAAAGGCCTGTTTCCCGCTGGAGCTTCATGCTCACACGGTAAGGCTCTCTGTTTTCTCTATCTTTTTCTTCTTGCTCGATCTCATGTAGCATCCTATATAAGCATTGATATTTCGCATAAGCGTATCAAGGGAACTCATAATTTGAAATCACAACCTTGGTTTTCAGGAAGCTGTATTCTCAGGTCCACAGCTGTTGAAGGATCAATAATGTACAGTTGTGCGTACTTTGAATGTTGATCATTTTCAGCTTCTAAATGAGAGGTCAAATGGGACACAGTGCCATTTACTCTAAACGCATAAGGTCCATGTTAAAGCGGAGTCACAATGTTAGCCTCTATTGATGCAAACGCTAGGGAAGAATTATACGACCTAATGATATCAAGAAAGTTTTCGTTTCCAGGATAGTCAGGGTTACTGATTAACTTTTTTTAGCAGCATAAGGTAGACTCCTCTGAAGGACACTGCCTTTGTGACAACAATCTGTAAATTTCTTGTCAGGTGGCCTCTCATCCTTAGAATGGCGAGCAGAACGGAATTCCCACATTTGATCTAAATCACCGCAAGAGTGCTGCTGCTGCTCTTCTTCGAATACAAAGCCAGTGACGCCCGCTGCATTTGATCAGAGACCTGGCTCTACGACTCCTTTGAGCTGCATTCGTTGCATCTCGTTGCTCTTGAGTCTCATTAGCTCGACGGAGCCTCTGGGGTCTATTCGCTGCATCTCGTTGCTCTTGAGTTGCGTTGGCCCTTCGAATGCTCTGCGCATCTACTCTTCGTTGCCTGCGCAGCTCTAAGCGTGATTGAATTACCATTTAGTAGTTATGGTCCCGGATGTTGCAAATCTAAAAAAATAGAAATTATTAATAGCTTCATTTTCACTGACTCTGTAACCATACTGGCGTCCAATCTTAACCTTGGATTTGCCACTCAAAAAGCTACACTGTTTCACCAAACCGATTAGTTACTGATAAATTCACTAAAGCTAAGGTGGAAATCCATCAGCTATAAGAATGTGTAAACTATATATGCTGCTTAAAATATTGTTAAAACTAAAGCTAAGATCATTCAAAACTTTCTAAAGTTGAGATGCATTAGCTACTATGGCTGAGAGATCTTTCACGCCATCCAGTGAGAAGACCAATCAGCTATGAAAATGTGTAAAATCTAAATGCTGTTCTAAAAAGCGTTAAATTGAAGCTAAGATCATTCATAACTTTTTGTTTTCTTTTTACATAAAGAAATATAAATGGTATGGATGTTAATTTTAAATTATAATTTTAATTCTTCAAGAAACTAATGTTTAGGTGGGCCGTAAATAAGACCAGGGGGTACATTAGTGGTGGGGGTAAAAGGGATAATTATAATTGGAATACTGAGGATACATAGTATTTGTTTGTGGCCTAGAAAATCTTTGCCATTCTCCCTTCTTTCTTCCTCCTCTTTTTCTTATATTTCCTTTTTCTTTTTCAGTAGCTTTCTCCTCTTCTGACTCTTCGCTATCTCTTTTTCTTTTCTTTTACATTTTCATGATCTTTGCTATCTTTTCTTTCTACCTCTCTTTCCTTTCGCTTAGCTTCTAACTTCCCTTCTTTTCTAGCTATTTTAATTTCTTTATCTTTCATGGCATTTTCTTTTGCTTCCACTTTTTCTCTCTATTTTTCATGCTTCCTTCTCTCTCTACTAATTTCCCTTCTATCGCTATACACTTCTCTCCTTAGTTTCAATTATTTCTCTTTTCAATGCTACATTTTTTACCGCTTTTTCTATTTTTTTCCTCCCTATCTTTCATATGATTGACTACAAAGAATTTGAAAAGAAACCAAAGATATACATGGGAAACGATGACACTTTGGTTGCAGAAGGAAAAGGTGACTTAGAAATAAAAGACAAAGAACAAAACAGCATTGTATTGAAAAACGTATATTATGTATCTGGTTTGAAGAACAGTTTGATTTCTGTTTCTAGGCTCTTGGATAATGGCAACAAGATTGACTTTACCAAAGAATATTGCTTAATTAGTAATAGTAATTATGAGTTGGTTTGTTATAGGAATGGAAATCTTTATGAATTGAATGTTAAATATTATAACATATTAATTGTTTATGGTAAACAAGATGTTTATAAACAAAACATAAACAATGAAAACATTGATGATATAATTCCTAAACAGGATAATGCAAACAACAACAGAAATCCAAATTTGGTTAATATTACTGATTTGGCAGGTAATCTTGATTTGGTTAGAAATCTCGATTCGGAAGAAAATCTCGAATCTGAAGATAATCTCGATTTGGTT
>NIPM01001252.1:0-12892 GCA_002738285.1 Holacanthella duospinosa | reverse complement strand
TTGGATGTTACCTAATTTAACTTCTTAGGTTTTTCCGGTGGTTTCCGATGGGGAGTTCCGATGTATGTCCCGGCATCGACTCCCCGGGGTCACCGGGGCCCCGCGACGCCGCTTTCCAACTACCGACGCCGGCGGGCCCACCGACGACACCGGTGATACCGATGGAACCGGGATGAGTGAAGTAAGTGTTGATGATGAGGGAAATACCGCCGCTCGCTCAAGGAGATGGTGTTTTGCCAAGCGGGACTTCGTCCCTGAGTGAGGATGGAGCCTCACCGAGTCTACGGTTTGGATACTATTGTCACACACAACACTTACTATTCCGGGTTGGGAATGGGGTGTAAACAGTTTTCCAGTCTCCACTCTCTCTGAGGATCCAATTTGTCAACTTCCACCAGACACACTTATAACCAAACTTATCTTACTGAACTTCTCCTTAACAATAGGGTAAGGCAAGAACGGGAAAACTTACAAATAAAGATGAGGTTACTTCAAAGTGAATGTTTATTAGACAAAGCTTAATTTCTACTTCGCTTGTCGCAGAACCTTACTCCACAAAGCGTGAACCTAGACTGCCCCCTCCTCTCCCGAGACACAGGAAAGAAACAGTTTTATTACTTTCGTGATAGGAAAACCACAAGCAACATTTAAGTGGTTTTCTTTCCTTCCTTGTCACTTAAACAGGAAACCTTCATCTTGTACAAGCGACATTATCATTTCCCGATTATTGCGAAATCCTTTTTTCGAAATCCGATTTCGCCACACACTCCCCCTACTTAATATCGGTTCATCGTCCCGATGAACTTTTCCGAAACTCGATGGATCCTTGCGGCAGATCGGTTTTCCTTCCCGTGTCTCGTTGACAAAGTCAGCTCTAAGCAAAGCCTTAGACAAATTATTACCACTATGTTTAACCTAAATAAATAAACTAAATAAAGTAATACGAAAGATGNTAAATAAAGTAATACGAAAGATTATGCCAATAAAGAATGTACTTAATTACTAAGTTTTGTAAATAAAAATAACAAGAGTAATAAATGAATTACTTAACTAACTAATGTATAAATTTATCTCAACCCAAGGTTTTATTTATACAGTTCGGATTGGGAACTCATGCTTCAGTGGCCTATTCCACACTTCGGCCGCCCAATTCGGATAAAGCAAAATAGTAACCCGATTCCTAACCCTATGGCTACAATTAGCATTGACGGGTCGAAGTATGGGGAGTCTAAAATTCCCCTTCCCGTTGGGAACACATGTCCGTCTGGGAATAACCGGGCTGGTCCGACCTGAATGTCTCCCAACCCGAATACCTGAGGTAGTATTTATAGTATGGACAACCCGTAACTGATGCTATTGGCCTTATACAATCAAACTATAAATAAAATAATGGATATCGTAATTAAGAAATGAAGCGAGGAAGTAATGATACAATAGGTCCATAGCGCTCTATGGTCTTCTTCTCTTTGTGACGTGACCAGTTTGGTGTCTTCATCCCAGATAAATCTAATTTTCTTCTTTCTGGGTAATAAAGAGGCTACTGAAAATGCTGACGATGGTACCATTTCCTCCCTTAAGTTTACCAGCAGACAATCTTGCAGCTGGTCATCATCACAAGTTTCTCTTATATCCTCCTTTTTCCAATGGAACGGGAACAATCTTTCCCTCAACGCTGTATGATCTCCGTGTGTGTCTGAACGTATCCAACTCTGATCCCTGTTGTTCCTAAAGCTACATTGTTTTCCGATGGTAATTCGGATGGCTCCCACTAAGGGTGTTTGGACGTGATGATTTTCTTTCTCACACTGTATGAGAACCATCTCGTCCATACTAGTCAATATCACTGAGTCATTGTCCCATTTCCGAATTGTCAACCCTGTGTCCTCTTGACACTCCAACTCACAATGTTTTCGGATTCTCCCTGGATCGTTAGCTAGGGACCCCAGGAGGCATTCCAAGTTATCTGTGTTCCCTAGTGGACGACCGACCTGGAAAAGTTTTTCTTTCGCTGCTTCGTTCAAAATATCGAGCATGTATAGACTGTTGTTGACTTTTCCCACCGTTATTTCCTTCCACGATGATTCACACGAAGTATTGTAGAGTCGGAATTTGTCTTTAGTGAAAGACCATGCAGAGTATGACGTGGCCATTTCCCTCAAGAACAGGTAAACCGTCCAAACTAATTCCCCCCTTCACTGAATTGGCAATAAGTGTATCTGTACTTGGAGTACCATTCTGGGCTCATTGTTTCCGATAGGATCTCTTCTCTACGACTTCTGAGTTGGTCATTCTTTTTAACCCAGTCTCGAATAACGTAGTCGCGGGCTTCTTGGTTCGTATTAACTGGTAGTTTGTCAGCCAGGCACTCCATCCACATTGACAAATAAGATGTAACATTCAGTGATGGCAACTTCACAATCTGGACCCATAGCGGATGTTCACTAGGAAGCTTCTTTTCCGAATTCTTCCCACACAGTCGTACTGGATCCTCGGCACTCCTGGCGGTCGTTGTACCACATAGTTCAAAACCATTGTTTTGGAATGCATTAATGCTCCCGAAAGCTGTTCCGGCATCAGTAGACCCACCAACCTTGTTTCTCCCAGAGAAAACTCAGTCAATCCACACACGAGAATCACACACGCGTAAAGTTCCATGGTCATTCTCCTTTATTTGTTTCTTTCGGCAATCCTGGGAGAACGACGAATTTGGACTGGTCCGTCTTTCTCACTTTCTCTCTTCTTTTGTGATTTCTTCTGTACTTCCTCAATGGACGTCGCTGGTTCCGTTGGCATCTGCGGTTTGTCCTTTTCCTTGTTGTTGCTTGGCTGAGCGATGTTGAGGTCAGGATCTTCCTGCCTCGTGTCTTGTTCCTCTATTTCCTCGGTTGGATCAGTCACTATTTCTTGAGTATAATAGGGAATCATTCTACTAACATGACAAAGCTCTACAGGTTTATTTTTTTTCCTTGTATGAGTCAATTCATACACTAATTCTGACAATTTTTTTGTAATTAAGTATGGACCTCGAACGCTGGGGTGGAACTTATCCGGAATACCTTTTTTTCGTATTGGCGCCCGACAAATAACCAATTTTCCGACCTCATATCCTCCACTTGACCTGGTCCTATCGTACGCGCGTTTGTTCCTTTCTTGTCTTTTTTCTAGATTCGAACGAACCCAATCCCATGCCTCTCTCATTCGCTCCCTATGATGTTCTAGAGGGAGTGATGGAAATGCCTTAGTAAAGGACGAAGTCCATCGGGAGTACTGGTTCTCTCCCGAACATTAATAAGAAGGGCGCTACTCTTAAGGTGTCGTGCACCGACGTATTATGTGCAAACACCAGATGTGGTAAGTACTGATCCCAGGCCACAACCCCTGTCTCACTTATAAACGTGGCCAACATTTTTGCTATGGTGGAGTTAAACCTTTCCATCAACCCGTTAGTCTGAGCGTGGAAAGCGGTGGTAAATTTTCTTTTAAACCCCATCATTTTTCCCATTTGTTCTAGTAATTTTGACCTAAAGGAAGTCCCGTTGTCTGTCAAGAGAACCCTGAACGACCCATAAATGCTAATCACATCCTGTACCAAAAATCGCGCCACTTCCCACGCTGTCGAGTCTTTGATCGCCGCGCATACCACATACCTGGACATGTAATCCGTCAGAACCGCTATCACCCTATTTCCTTGTTCTGATTCTGGGAAGGGTCCCAGGAGATCCATAGAAACCATACTAAAGACCTCTGTATTTTGAAACATGTCGAAGGGATTGATAGGTTGTAAGAAACCTTTTCTTTTCTTGGGTGGTAGTTTGTGAAAAACACACCCTTGGCACCTTCTCACAAATTCTCGAATCTCTTCCTCCATGTTTGGCCAAAAAAATCTGGCCACTAATTTACTCGATAATTTTTTTGTGCCTACATGCCCAGCGCACGGTAATGAATGGTACGATTCAATTACTACTCCCCTCATGATTGTTGGTATAACAACCCTACTCCCTAAATTTCTTTCAGGTCTTCTAAAGAGCACATGGTCAATTACTGAATTTGTCTTCTACTGCTAAGTTCCTAAAAACGTCTACGCAATAGTCATCCTTTAGTTGGAACCACTTCCAGTCTATTAGATTGGATCCCCATTCCTGGCATTCGCACTCATCTTCTGTCTCTAATCCGTATATAGGAATTTCCGTGACTTCTTCGGAGTCAAGTTCTTTATCGAATGGATTTCTACTGAGTGCGTCTGCTACCACATTCTTCGGACCTGGGAGGTATTGTATGTCACAGTCAAATTCAGCTAATTTCATCTTCCACCTATTTATCTTTGTTTTTATGGGGTCTTTCGCCGCTTTCAAATACGTAAGAGCCAAATGGTCGGTTCGTAACGTGAACCTTCTACCGAATATAAAACTTCGGAACTCTTCTAACGCGAAGAGCGCCGCCAAACATTCTTTTTCCCGGATGCTATAGTTTCTTTCATAACCTCTCCTGAGTGTACGACTGGCAAATGCCAATGGTTCCTCTACCTTGACTATCCTCCCAGTTGCTGTTTCCACTTTTCTTACTTGAGCTATATGAGCTCCTACCCCATATTCACATGCGTCTGTCGATACAATTATTGGAAGAAAGAGGTCTAGATGTACCAAAGTAGGTGCATCGGCTAAAGCGTTTTTCATTGCCTCAAAGGCAGTTTGTTCCTTCGCTCCCCATACTCTCCTTGAGTCATCTCTTAACATGTCTGTTAAAGGCTTGGCCAATAACTGGTGGTTCTTGATGAATTTCCTATAAAATCCACACATCCCTAGAAACGATCTAAGCTGGTTTAAGGTTTCCGGAGCCCTCATTTCTCTAATGGCTTCTACCTTCTTTGGATCCGTTTGGATCCCGGTCTGATTCACTATGTGGCCTAAGAGACTAATTTCGGTGTAACCTAATTTACATTTTTTTGGCTTCAATGCCAGACTCCCTTCTCTCAATTTTTGTAAGACCATTCCCAGACGATGTACCTGAGATTCCCAATCGTAACCGACCACCACTATGTCGCCCAGATAGACGGCCATACCGTTATACCTAAGCTCATGGAACAAGGTGTCCACGAGTCTCTGCCAGGTCGCTGGAGCTGACGCTAGACCAAAAGACATTCGCTTGAAAACGTAAGATCCACACTCACAAATAAACCTTGTTTTTTCCACTGAGGCCGCGTCCACTTCCACTTGGAAGTACGCGCTTTCACAATCTATGGTGAAAAAATATTTTCTTCCGGCTAAGGCTTCTATCACTTCCTGGGGTGAGGGCAAGGGATAGTGATCAAATTTAGTGATTTTATTTAAATCCGAATAGTCGACACAATATCTCAACTGATCTGTGCCTTTCTTTTTTACAAAAACAATATTTGCCCCGTAAGGGGTGACCGCAGCTTAGATGATGTTGTTTTTCAACATCTCATCCACATGTTTTTTTACCAATTCCCTTTCCAACGGACTTCTTTTTGTCCGTAACCGTTGCCTTACTGGTGGGTGATCTCCGGTCTCTATTTTGTGGGTGACCAGATTAGTCGACCCCAACTGTTCCGACTTAACTGCAAACCTGTCCACATAGTTATACAAGAGTTATTCTAACTCTTCTCTCTGCTGAGTGGTCAATGCCGGGTTAATGTCCAACTCTGGTATTACCTGCCTCCATCTCAATTCCGTTTCTTCTATCGTAGCCTGACGGATCGTATATGATTCCTCTGACTCCATTGGTCCACTACCCAGGCCGATCCGTTCCGCTGGATGTAAGGTTCCCATCACCATGCCTTGGAACAGTGTGGTGACTTGTTCACTGGTGTTACTTACTCGAACTCGACACTTAAAATAGTCCGATAAGTTCTCTCCCAAAAACATCCGTGGTGATAGGCACTGGTATCTTGAACTTAGCTGCTGGCTTGGTTGGAACATCAGGTTCGGTTCCATCAAATCTACCAGGCAATTAACCCAGACTTCTGTTCGAGGCGGAATACACACAGTAGATTCCACCTTGACTGTCTTCATTGGTTCCCGCACTTTTTCTTCTGTCTCTTCATAGTAGAGTGGTAACTCCGCAGTCCTCTCGATTTCTGAATCTAAGACTTCCGCGGGTACGGATAGATACCAACTCTTTTGTTTTCTCCGAAGGTTCTCGCAGTTGAATTCTACTGGAGATGAATCTCCAAATTGCAGTGTTCTTTTGGCAAAGTAGACGCTAAGGCCTTTTTGAGCGTTGACATCGTTTCCCAAGATAATGGTTTGCCTAGCCATGTCGGGTGACACCAACGCCTGGACTTCCATCTTCTGACCATTGAACTCCAGAGCTACCAAAACCTGTCCCAAAATCCGGAGCGGTTGTTGATTCACCGCTACAACTCTAATCTTTCTTGTCAACTGCTTTAACTTGTCCGTTTCTATTTCGTCCGGATGGATCAAACTAATTCCTGATCCGGTGTCCACGATGACATCGATTGGTCTCCCATTGATCTTTGCTTCACACACCACTGCCCCATCAACTCCGGTTGTGGTGTATACTTCGACTAATTCTTCCTGTTCTGTTTCCATTTCTATTTTCAGAACCTCCGGTATCTCATCATCATCATTGTTTTTTGCAATTTCCTTTTTCCATTCTATTTCTAGTATTTCCGCGGGATCTTCAATGTGGATGACAACTCTATTTTTCGGACCAACGACTACCATCCCAGGTAGCATGTCTTCTGAGACGTGAACATCCAATTCCCACGTTCCTTTTCCTACGTGTTCTAACATGATCCGAGTCTTTCCTTCGATGTATAACAACCGTCCATACACCAAAACGGGAACCTGTGATCGGTCCCGAACAAATCCCCTCCGCTGAACATACTTNACCAACGACTACCATCCCAGGTGGCATGTCTTCTGAGACGTGAACATCCAATTCCCACGTTCCTTTCCCCACATGTTCTAACATGATCCGAGTCTTTCCTTCGATGTATAACAACCGTCCATACACCAAAACGGGAACCTGTGATCGGTCCCGAACAAATCCCCTCCGCTGAACATACTTGGGATGAATGATGGTAAGATTTGATTCTTCTTCAATAAACCCAATTAATCTCTCTCTTTCTTCTGTTTCCATCTCCCCGACCACCACGTAGTTCCTTTCCTTTTCACTGAGTATGGGGAAGGAGTTGATTGAATTGATTGGTGGTTGGTCGGTATTAGCAGTTGGTCCCACCGAACTTACTGCAGGTTCTCTTTTCCCGACTGAGAGGCACCGGGAATCTGATTCGGATCTGGCTGACGACAGTCTCTAATGAGATGCCCCGTTTTCCTGCAACGGTAGCAAACTTTGGGATTCCTTCCTTGCTGAAAGGTCTTCCGCTGGAGTTGTATCTTTGACTCCAGGGCTTTCAATTTCTCTTCAAGAACCTGCACTGCCTGTGCCAAATAGGACTCTTCCTGTATTTCAGTAACGTAAACCCCAACTTCAGGATCTCTCTTCTTCTTGGATCTAGATTCAGCCAGCTCTTCTTTCCTCTGTCTTTCATACTCACTAAGGAAAAACCGTAGGTCTTTCAGAGTGCGACACCGCTTGTCTCGGATATAGCGGTTGGGTCCTGGTTGTAAACCACATCTTATGAGGTTAATTTTCTCCATCTCGTCTAGGTCTCGGTTAGAGGCACCTAGACGGCCATACATATCGAAATAATAGGTCATTGCGGATTCATTTGCCCGCTGATGTCTACCGTAGATAGACCTCCCTGTCCCTCCATCGAAGGCATTTTCAAACTCCTTCATCACTTGGGCCCACGACATCAAGTCCCACGAATCTTTTTGTCTTCCGTAGGCATCTAGAACCAGGTTTTTCTTACAACTCCCTCTGATCCCCTTGTACCACTGTATAGCTTCTTTTTCTAGGTACTGGGAAAGAACTTCTTTCTTGGCTCTTTCATTCCACCCACTGGTGAACAGCTCAAATCGGTCGATAAACTCTCCCACGTCTTCATCTTCCGTACCTAGATATGGCGCTAGCATACGTTACTGGATATAACGGACAGTGGAAATCTCCCCCATGTTTTGAGGTGGGGCTGTCGTCCCGTCTATCCCTTGATCATCTGTGGCCTAAGATGAGTTTGTGTTTTCACTGCTCTCGCTTCTGGATTGCGTAACACTATCTCATTTGATGGCGGAGCATACGGAATTTGAGCGTTTCCGTCAGCACGTGGATGTATGGCTGAGCCTCCCACTGCTCCGTCTGACCATGCCCGTCCCTCGACCATCACTGGAAGTCCCTCTTGTCCTGGTCCGTGTGCCGGGCCTCCTACCGAACTCATTCTCGGTGGTCTGTAACTTGCTTCGCCAGCCCTCATCTGGTTCCATTGATAACCTCCTGGTGGTGGTTCAACTTCGTTTTCTTCCTCATTGAGCCGCCCGTTAAGCATGGTGACTCCTCTACTCAACTCATCTAATTGGGCCTGTAGCCGCTGGAACTCTATCTCGGACAGGGTTAAACGATTGTTCCCTGTCTCCGATCTTCCGGTGACTGGTTCACTGATCGGAAGGTTTCCTCTTCCATTTTGTTCTCCAAGAGCATCGGGTTGCTCTGATCCTTCTGTACGGACATGTTCCATTTCTCTTTCAGTTGAGGTGCTGGGGCCACTTGCGCCTTGAGTGGCCGTCGTTGGCCTACCCTCCATGTCTCCTGCTGGTTGGCTACCAGCCTCTTCAAGCCTTCCCGGTACCACATCCTCGGGTTCTTTATTCCTTTCAATTTCCGAATTCCTTTCAATTTCCGACCCGCTTGGTCGAATCCCACTTGGATTCTCAGGTTGCATCTTTTCCACAACTGCTATCGAGTACTGCACTGTTTCCGGAGTAACTTGAATCACCCACCCTGGTGGTGGATGTATCTGTGCAATTCTCCTTCTTCGCACCCTGATGTTAGTTAACCTGACTCTTGTGTTCGGTGTCCCCCCTGTTACTTTATCGAACTGTGCTAAGTTTTTCTGTTGGAACGTCAAACCTCTCTCGAAAAGATCGTTCCCTGCGGTGGCGGTGGGAGACGCCAAAGGCCTGTTTTCTCTGTCTATCCTCGAGTACGGTGTACTGGAATAGATCGGTTCCACCAGTTCTGAATCACTCCGTCGATCCAGTGTAACTCGAGTACTTCCCCCTGAAGTGACAAACATAATTATGAGCCCTCTCTACGGATATACCAAACAAAAATTCTTTTAGGCCATGGTCTAACTCTTTGAGATCTCTCAGATCCCTTTTCCTGGTTTCTGACCTGTTCTTTCTCGGATCCCCATTTGAATAATAACGGCGTTAGCTAACAACCTAACAGCCTACCAACACATAGATGTACCCCACAAAGTCCTACGGCCGTAGTCTACATTTTTTTTCTATACCGCTCAGGCGCTTCACCCAGTCTCTATAACTCAAAATACCCCTTTCGGGTACTACACAAAGTATCTACGCCTAACCGGTACTTCGCGGAGTCTCACGAAGTGTCACATAGCGGGTACCACTATAGTGTATTTTTGTAGTCGGTGCTGGAGACGGTTTCAGGTATTTTGACTGGTGAAATAATTTAGTGTGTTGTCCACATTTGATTTCTCACCTGTCTGCTTAACCACAGTTAATTTGAAATATGTGAATGCACAAACGACCAAAGCGAAGATCCAGACTGCTTTATTCTACAAGTTTTATATTCTCAACCTACCATTACAAGTGCCGCTTCACCTGAAACCATTATTCAAGGGCGGCGGGTAGTAGGAATCGTGGTGGGTAGTAGGGAGGGTGGTGGGCAGTAGGGAGGGCGATGGGAAGTAGAGAGGCCGATGGGAAGTTATGGAGAGCGGTGGGAAGTAGGGAGGGAAGCGGACAGTAAATAAGCTACAGTAAACTGCAATTTGTCAACAACGTTTTCGGTGGTTGGATAAATTTTCCAGCTTCTGGGTATAAAAGTGGCGTACAATTAGGGGTTGGAAAAATATCCCAGCTGTTGGGATAGTATTGTACCAAATTCGACTGTGTGTGGAGTTAATTGAATTCATAGTTGAAAATAACTATACTAATATTTAGATATTCAATTGATTGACATACCAGGAAACTAGATAACAGCACAAATTGTTAAATTACAGCGGTTTTTATTAACCTAAAAACTGTAAAAATTCAACTCCGGAGTTGGAGTTACAGCTCCGGAGTGCATTCCCAAAATTTAAGGAGTTGGAGTTGTAGCTTCGGAGCTGACTCCCAAACAATAAGGAGTTGGGAGTTGTGACTCCAGAGTTGTAACTCCAGAGTTGTTCAACTCCAACTCCGGCCAAACTCGGAGTTGTGCCGAACACTATTTTATACAATTTTAAATTAGCACTTGTGCCGAACACTAGAAAAGACAATTTTAAATTAAAAGTTGAATTCTTTTTCCTCTCTCCTTTATCATCTTGTACCATTTTGTGCCAGTACACAAATTGTTGCCTTAATTATCGAGAGAGTTTCTGTTTGAAAGTGAGGACACTTCCTAGTGAATTAGTTGATANTGTGCCAGTACACAAATTGTTGCCTTAATTATCGAGAGAGTTTCTGTTTGAAAGTGAGGACACTTCCTAGTGAATTAGTTGATATTTCCTCGTGCTTCTAAATCACATTATGATTGTAATCCGATACATTTGGGTCAAGACTTAATTTACATTTCTTGCCACTGCCCTCCATCACCAGATAACATAATCGAGGTAAATTCCTGTTTAGATGGTCGAAGATGAAAGTTGCTACGTAAACAAAAATAACAAAATAATTGTAGTTTTGAAAGTAGCTGAATTACCTTACGATAATTTACAGAAAGGTGTGATATGAGATAAGTAGAATGTATTTTGCAATCCGACATAAAAAAGCATTGCAAACAAATGCTCCGCTTAATAAATCTAGTCAACCGTCTTGAATGAAACCCATTCATCAATAGTAAAATTTTTTGTCGAGTTTGAATGGTCCTCAAGCATTTCCAGTCGGGGAGTTCATTACATTGTGTAAGCGCCAATTTGGAAAGCAATCACACTATTTGCAAAATTGCGTGAAATTGCAAAAAGAATATTTATCTTATTATCTTATGATATTAATTTGGGGCGGCACTAGCTAATATTTTAATCAGTTTGTATTGTAGATTAATTCTCATAAGCTTCTGCCGAATACCGTATTTAAACGCCTATATTCAGGATTGATAAAAAGATTTCATTTTTATTTGAAATATTAAACATTGCCCGCAAAGACGTTTATTAAAAACAAACATTTGATACAAATTTAACAGGTTATCCTTTCTACGACAAAGGCATAGGGCGAATACTGTTTTCAGTTTGTGAGGTGTCTGACGGCAGCTTTAGCTTGTTGGCAATGAGAAACACAATATTTTGAATTGTTTTGCACCAGGGTTTGTGATAATTATCATTGATAATTATCAATGACAATTATCAAGCTTGAAAAAATCTTGATTTTTTTGATTTTTTCAAATCAATAAACGTGTTGCATATTTCGCGTACAAAACTCATTGAAATAAATACTATTCTCATCAATTACTTTTATGACTATGGGTGGACTGTCGTCGGTTGCACTCGTGTCGCTTTTCGAATAATTCTTAAGGGAGAAAATTACAATGTCGCGTTTTGACTGTCTACATAAGAATTAGAATTCATTAGTTGTGTTTTTGATGTTTGTGGAATTATTATTACCAAACAAAATACCTAGAGCGAAAGATCCTATCTGGGATCACTTTATTTCCAGTAAGAAAGAGAATAATAAAGGTTTGTGTGTAAACGGTGTGGGAAAAATTTTCATAGAATAGTCGACAGGCTTAAACTCACTTTTTCAGAATTTATACGAAAATACACATATTAAAGAAAATAAAATTTTTTTTTGATAATTATCAAAAAATCGGATAATTATCAAAAAAATTCGATTTTTTTGAAAAAATCAAAAAAATCACGAGCCCTGTTTTGCACTACGTTGGTCTGTAGAGTACAATTGTAAATTCCGTTCATGAACGTTATTTTAAAAATTTGATTTTCACAAAATGTTTCAAGTAGAGTTCAATTGGCTAAGTTTTTTACTTGTGACAACTCCACAGGTGAATGGCAAGTTGATATGAATTAATAACAATGCTACATTTGAAGGTGAGTACAAAATCAAAATAGAGTGTTGAGAAAAAATTATAGATATCTTAAAATTTTAATTACGTTTTACTTCTGTTACATTTAAGGTTTGGCTTGTTTTCGAACAAAATTTCAAACAAAAAAAAACTTTAGTATCAGAACATTAAAACTTGTTAACATCGAAAAAAAAATTCCTTCTTGCTTCATACACATTGTTCTTTTTATGAAGTTATTTTTCAGGAATGTTATTGTTTACGAATTCATAAATTATATTACAGTAAATTCAAGCAAGGTTAAAGTGCACTCGCTTTACTAATGAACAAATTTAAGTTAATTTCTCTACCAACTTACATCTAAGATTTACACAATGTGTAAGATTTAGTGTTAAACAGGCTCTGCATTATGTCTATGTTAATATTTTTTCCAGTTGGTGAGTACCAAATACCTAAATGGGACCTACGTAAAATCATGATTGCTGGTAAGCGGGAGCTGATGACACGCTACGCTACATACTATCTAGAAACAATGTTTCAGTTGACAATAGACCTAAACCAGACGGCTTTTGTATTTTTAATGGATACAAATGGATTAAATGTGAACCAACATATATGCCTTGCTTGTACGTCAGAAATAAAACATTTTACATTCTGAGATTTTTCTCCTTACATTATATATATTTTGAACAAGGTTTGCCATTCTACGTGTATTACATAACGACATACGAGAACAACTATCCCCACACAGCTCAACATATTATCGTGGTTA
>NIPM01001251.1:0-23156 GCA_002738285.1 Holacanthella duospinosa | reverse complement strand
GATATAAGTCCATCTGATTTTAATTGTTTTGGTAAATTAAAGAGGAAGTTAAGAGAAAATGTTTATGACAATTTTGAAGAGTTGGAATTACAACTAGAGAGTATTATCCAGGAACTTAATATAAAGGGTCATATGAATGGTATTCGGCAGCTAGCTGAAAGATGGAGCGATGTAATAAAAGTGAAAGGTTCATATATATAAAGTACAAAGTTTCATCTTTTTATATCTCATAATAAATTAATTTTTTCCTTTACCTCTTTACGTGAAACGGCGTAATATGGGACGAAATTTTCGAAACATAATTCAATTCTAATTAGTCGAGGAATTTTAGTTTCTTGAATGCATAAAATAGTAAGAATGAAAATAAATTTATGTATTTATCAACTTTACTATCCATAAAATATCTGTTAGTTATAATTCTTGCCATTTTAGTTGATTCCTCAATCTATTTTCACTATGATGGACTAATATTCTAGAATTATAACAGAGGCTTCAAAAATTTTGTCCCATATATAAAGCAATATTGCAAGGATCTTCATAAAATTTAAGTGAATTAATAGCTTCAAATACATCTAGAACAGATAGATTGGGATTTTCTAATTTTTGTAAAAGATTGATTAAACCTGAATAACATCTTTCAATTTCAATTAATAATAAAGTAATTTTTTCATTTTGAACACTTTATTTAGCTTGATTAATTAACATCCCTTTTCCTGTCCAATTTTTTTGACATTAGGTAAGTTTTTAGAATAATATATAGCTGTTTTCAACCAACTAGACCATCTTGTTATTATTGTTTCTGGTGGTAAACCAATATAAGTAAAATCATTTGCTCTCGTTTTATTCTTAACAATAGTATTCTTACTTCTAGAAATTAAATCATCAACTTCTTTATTATATGAACGAATTTTCATTGCACAATTATAAATTAAGTGAGCAATACATGTTACATGAAACAAGTTAGGATATAAATTATGTAACATTTTTCCAGCGGAAACCATATAAGAAGCAGCATCAGAGAGCAATAAACTAAAGTTTTCTCTTTTAACTTCTAAAGATCTAATTGATTCATCTAAAATACGTATTATATTATCAACATTAGTTGATTCAGTTATAGGATAACATTCATATAAATATGGCACAAAATTTTTGAAGCCTCGGTTATAATTCTAGAATATTAGTGATCGTAGTGAAAATAGGTTGAAGAAGAAACTAAAATGGCAAGAAATATAGCTAAGAGATATTTTATGGATAGTAAAGTTGATAAATATATAAATATATAAATTTATTTTCATTCTTATTATTTTATGCATTCGAGAAACTAAAATTCCTCGACCAATTAGAATAGAATTATGTTTCAAAAATTTTGTCCCATATGCTTTTTCTGGTTTTTTTAACTTTCCTACAAGTATTATGGGACAAAATTTTTGAAGCCTCGTTTATAGTTCTAGAATATTAGTGCATCATAGTAAAATAGGTTGAGGAAGCAAATAAATGGAAAGAAATATAGCTAAGAGATATTTTGTGGATAGTAAATACATAAATTTATTTTCATTCTTACTATTTTATTCATTCAAGAAACTAAAATTTCTCGACCAATTAGAATAGATTTGTTTCAAAAATTTTGTCCCATATTAATATATTTATTAGGATGAATATATATTTCATCAATTATTATAAAAATTCTTTCATTTATAATCATATTTTTTATTCTTTCTAATTCATCATTATATATTTCTGATATTTTTGATCTACAAGTTTTAATAGAAGGTAAAGGATAGCCTATAGATTCAAAAAGTTTCTTCATATATTTATTCCCAAGTTTTTTGAGTGGAATATCTGCTGATAAAAATTTCTTAACTAAATCCATTGTAAAGTCTTTTTTAAAGTTAATAAACTCTTGCTTTAATGGTATTGCAATATTATTTTTCTTATGTTTATCAGAATTCCTATGACTATCAATAAAGAACATTTTTTTATAATTAATAGTTACATTGCAAATATTACATATTAATTCATCATTTGGTGATCTAGTGAATTCTTCTGAGTATAATAATAATATTTTGTTGATTTTAGATTTATTAATTTCTGCAGCCTTAGGCATTTTTAATATATTTTTGATGGATGGATAATTTGGCACAAAATTTTCGAAACATAATTCTATTCTAATTGGTCGAGAAATTTTAGTTTCTTGAATGCATAAATTAGTAAGAATGAAAATAAATTCATGTATTTACTATCCATAAATATCTTTTAGCTATATTTCTTGCCATTTTAGTTGCTTCCTCAACCTATTTTCACTATGATGCACTAATACACTGCTCGTCAAAAGTGATTCAGTGTTTGGGAAATTCGAACTTAAATGGTAATTAATAAATGAGTAAGACTTCGAGCAAGCTAATACTCGTATGGTAGATAGATACAGTCTTTTTCTATAACATATCCAAATATTGTAGATATGTTTTAAATATTGATAGAGTTATGATTGCTCAAAGTTGAAAGTAGGTGATTCAGTGTTTTGTCGAATTTTTTAAAAAATGAAAAATCAATAGATTGTGTGCCCGCCTTTGGTTTTTCTTATCTGTTCGAGTCTTCTAGGCATTGACCTAATAAGCTTAAGACATACTTCAGATGAAATATTGTTCTATATATCTTGAATTCTCTCCAAAAGTTCATCTTTGTCTTTACATGGTGGTCGAATTTTTAGCTCTCTTTACATATGATCCCATAGATGCTCAATTAGGTTAATGTCAGGAGATAGTGCAGGCCATCTCATTACCTTTATTTCGTTTCTTTTGATCCATTTTTATACTTGAAGCGGTATGAGAGGACGCATTGTCATTTTGAAAGACAATTTTAGATTTGTTCAAGCCATACAAGTGAATTGTATACATCAGCTCGTCATCCAGAATACTTATATATCTCTCAGTATTAAAACTGCCATCAATTCTACAAAGATTCCCAACACCTGATGAAAGCATACATCCACAAATCATAATTGATCCACCACCGAATTTTATTGATTGAGTAATATTGTGATCTCTGAGTGGTTCCCAGATTTTTCTGAAAGTTCTATCACGTCCATCAGATCCCTCTAGATTTATTTTAGTCTCATCTGACCATATAACCATATCACAGTCCTTATTTTCCCAATTTCTGTGTGTTTTTTCAAATTCTGATCTTGCTCGACGATGAGATTTTTTTAATTGTGGGCATTTCTTTTTGTATCTAGATACGATGTTGCTACATTTTAATTTGCGCAGTATATTACTCGAAGAGGCGGATATTCTTGCATAGGTCTTGAGTTCTCGCTGTATTTCTGTAGAGATGGAACATTTACCACTTGTTGCTAATCTTCCAATATATTCTTCATCATACTTATCTAAGACCCGAGGACGACCTATTATAGGCTCTGGTGTATATTTTTCAACTCCATTTATTACTCTGGACACTGTTGTTTGTGAAACTCCAACAATTTCAGTTATTTTTCTTGAAGATTTTCCATTTAAAGCAAGTTCGTTAATTCTTGTTTCAATTTTCTTCAATGTTCTTCTTGTCATACCAAATAAGTCTTAATACCTTCTACTAATGATTTGAAATAAAAATGAACAATTTTGCGGTATTTCAGAATGTTCTAGAATGAAAATTTTGTAAATTTAAAAATTCTCAAAACACTGAATCACCTACTTTCAACTTTGAGTAATCATATCTCTATCAATATTTAAAAGATATCTATAATAGTTGGATATGTTATATATAAAGGCTGTATCTATCTACCATATGAGTATTGGCTTGCTCGAAGTCTTACTCATTCATGAATTACCATTTAAGTTCCAATTTCCAAACACTGAATCACTTTTGACGGGCAGTTTATTCTATAATTATAACCGAGGCTTCAAAAATATTATGCCATTTGCATTTGACCAAAACTATACCAACGGTTAAATTTAAACTATGGTCTAAAAAACTGCAAATTTCTATTAAAATACCATTAAAATACTTAAATAAATATATAATTAATTAATTAGAATGCCTTAAGGGCTATTGTATTGATATTTAACTAAAAATAGACTTTATTGACCTAATAGAAAAAAAATAGACTTTATTGACCTAACAGGAAAAAACTGAGCTTATTTTGACCTAATAAATTGATAAATAAAAAAGATACAGGAATAAAAACCACTTTTTTATGTTATTTAAATGCTATTTAATAACATATTAAAAATTGACTTTTCCCTGCCCTAATTATAACATAATAAACTAATAACAATAATATATATTAATGAAACTTAAAATAGTTTATTTTATTTGAAAATCAAATTTTATTTCATTCAATTATCCTCGTTGCTATGGAAATGTTTCAGAAAGAGCCATGAAAATAAAATTGATTCTTGTGGTTTTCGAAAGACGTATATCTTTTCTATATACTAAAACCTAAATATTTGTCACGAACATATTTTTGAAATATTTAATATACTGACTGCTATTTTGTTTATTGAGAGTTCCAAATTTAACTGAAACAAAATCATTTTATTACTCCTCTCCATAAAATCTTTAATGATTAATCTATAACATCCATTTTATAATATTATGAGTGTAATGAAGATATATGTTTGTACCTATACTTTTATATCTCGATGTTTTTTGTTTTTGATAAAACCTAAAAATTTTAACTTCCCCCTGCGCCAATTGCCCGCATCCTTCCCTAGCTTCAAACACCAAATCTTACCATTCAATAACAAATACATTTGAATGACTGTATATGATTAACATAAGTATAAAACTAAATAATACAATATATAATTTATCATTATACTTATTTTCATTTTAAAAACATTCTTATGTTCATTTTAATAAACAAAATACACAATTATTCAAACTCAATTTCACTGAGGTAAAATCAATCAAGATTTTGAAATGGAATCAACAAGTAAATTGTAGTCTTTAATATTTTAGCAAGAACACATAGAGAAGATTCTCCGTGGTATATAAAAAATATATTAATTTATTTCAGTACAGGTACATCGCGAGATATATGCCTCACTTGTACAATTAAGTCGGAATCCCATCGAGTAAATACATTTAATTAATAGTAGACTATCGAAACAAATACTGAAGAAACTGATGTTAATAAAGATTCTAATCCCAATGATACTGAGAAAACGTACTTAAAATTAATTGATCTATATAGCAAAATTTGTATCCAAAGACATCGTCTCTACATGGATGCTTCGAGAAAGAAGGTTCGAGATTTATTTAAAGAAATTGATTATAATATCAAGTATGAATCTAGTTAATATATTTTTAGAACTACCAAAACTATTATTAGACAAAAAGATGATAAGCTTAAAGAATTAGAAGGTAGAATAATTGAGCAACCACCGATGAACTTAATTTTAAACCGTATAGACTATCATCGTGATTTTTCTATTGATTTTGGTGCATTATTATTTCTCTTTATTATATTCTTGTGCGCCGTGTATCTTAGCTCTGATTTTTAATAAAGCTAGTTTATTTTTGGACATCTTGAACACCTTATAAATCACAATGATCGGCTTTTTTGTATAACATAGATAACTGACAAAGCCTTTTGCATTTTATGACGTTTTACTCTGCAATTCAAAATGAAAGACAGTTGTAAAGAAATAGTAAGTGGAGGAATAGCAGGATTGGTTTGTAGGTACAAACATAATACAAATGTATAGATTAATGATATCTCCAATAGATGTGATAAAAATAAGGCTACAAGTACTATTTCCTTAATATATTTACAGATACAATCCACAAATGGGATTATGACTTCAATTAAAAATACTTTAAATGAAGGCTTTCTAGTAATTCATTTTTTGGAGTTTCTAGGCTTTTTGGAAAGGAAATATCAGTGCGAGTTATTTATATGTCAGTTATTCAGCAATACAATTTTATAGCTACAACAAATTGCAAAAAAGTTTGGTAACTCTAAACAACTTTTATTGCATAGGATGATCAACCTCAATTAATAAGATATTTCATTAGTGGTGGATGTGCCGGTACTATAGCTACCTTCTTTACGTATCCTTTTGATTTATTAAGAACTCGATTTGCTGTACAAGAAAATGAAAAACAATATATAAGCATTAAGCAAGCTGTAAAAAAGATAATATTAGAAGAGAAATATTACGGAATATATAAAGGCATATGTCCGACATTAATACAAATATTTCCATACATGGGGTTGGTATTTTACTCGTATAAAGTTTCAAAAGAATTCCTAATTTCTTCTGTATATATATTTTGACTTATTGTTTAGGATGTAGTGAATAATTCATACTTAATTGATCTTTATTCTGGCGCCATATCAGGATTTATAGGAAAATCGACTGTATTCCCATTTGATGTCATTAGGAAAAGACAACAAGTAAATTAGTAACTAATTTCAGGTGCAAAGTAAAACCATGGAATTAGCAATCTGTTCCAAATTTACTAAATATGAGAATCTGAAACTGATGAATATCATCAAATCCATGTATTTCACAGAAGGATTATTCGGATTTTACAGAGGATTATCTTTAGCCTTATTCAAATCAGTTATTGGATCTGGAGTGACGTTTTTGACATACAATACAACGAAAAAATACATAGAATAAAAACATGAAAAGTATTTTATTCTTTCAAAACATTTTTCCTAATAAACGCAGAAACAAACTCGAATACAACCAACAAAATACCACCACCCGGGCCAAGACGCAGTACTTTTGGAGCAAAGCCTTTATATATCGCTTTAAAGCCTTCTTCTTTTACAATTAAGAAGGTGCTTGGTATAGTCCAGAAGTATTTTTTCGTTTGACCAGATAGCTGATTCTGAATCCTCGACTTTACCACGTCAAAAGGACAATTAATTAGAGTACCAAGTGTACCGCCAAGGGTACCAGCGACGAAATTTAACATCAAAGTCTCATTACTCGATTTGGCTTTCGGCAATGCAGCTTTAATACTATGAATAGAGGCGAAATAACTACCGGTCCAAGTACCATGTCTCCACATAGTTGCTTCTAATCCGTTGAAGAAAGCTAATGGTCCTTCTGCTTTCAAAATCTTTTTAACGCAATCGAGTGTACCATCATAAAATTTCGAAGAATTCTTATCTTGTAAACGCACTTTAACCAGATCGAACGGGACCACAATAAATGCTTCCGTAACCCCAGCACTAACACCAGTTAATAAGGTTAATGGTTTATTCAATTCTTGTACGTTGAATAAATCCTTATAAATGATTTTATATTGTTCATTAGCCGCGAACTTAGTAGCTCTTTTAGGTGCTTCGACCAATACCGGAGGTACAACACCCCTATACAATCTACCAATACCTTCGTCCCTGACAATCTTTTTCAAACAGTCCAAAATGGACGTATAAGCTACTTCACCTCCTGCTACTCCAGGAGCACTAACAACCTGTAATTGAAATCGTGTCTTCACAACATCCAATGGATACATGGCGGCTATTTCACTTATTCCAGCTATTCCACCAGCCATAAATTGATATAAAAATGGTAATGACTTTTGGTCTCCCATTTCAAACTTTGTAAAATTTCAAATGACGTTTGATTTTGCGAAATTGGCATTCATCTAGTTTTTATTTTAAAAATACAAATCTAAATACAGCGAGATCTATAAATGGTTCATTATGGTTTACCTGATTTCCTTTTCTATATTTTTTACTGATTCTTTCAATTTATCATTTCTTTTTTCCATCAACAAGACATTTTTCACACAATCAAACATATCCTGAGTAGTAGAATAGCTACAACAATAAATCATAATTGATTTACTCCATATAAAGAAACAGATTCTTCAAGTCAGGTTCTGCCAATATCGATGTCATCATTCCTTGGTTATAATTTCTACACAGAAAAAATCAATCAAAGGATAAAGATCACCTCTGAATTATCGCCAAAGATTCATCGATAATAAGCTAAAAATGAAAGTAGAAATATACTTGATTATCTTTAATCGATTTCTTCATCTTCTATTTAATAAATACAATACGAATTTACGTTTAATTCTGTTTTGAAGTCGATGAAACAATCTGTTGAATATTTCTCCCAAATACCCAGACTAAAAGTGGAGATAAAAGGAGTTTGAGATACCATGATGGATGATAATAATGATTACCTAAATATTATTACATTGAGTTGTTTTACATTTATGTAATTTTAAGGCTTCTCTTTTTGATCGATTGCAGATTTTACATTCCATTTTGTAAATTTTGTAATTAGAAAATCATATACAGTGACTCACAAAAATGGCCAAATGTTTTTAAATATTTCCATTTAGAGTTAATTGTTAAACAAATATGCTACATATGAAAAAAAATCATTAATTTTATATAAAACTGACTGTCTAAGTTTTCTAAAAATCAAGTTTATAAATTTTCAATTTAAATATTAAGTTAAATGATTAAACAAAAGGTCTTCACTTATTTGACCATCTTTGTGCGTTTAATCCGGATTTGGATGATTCCTTTAAAATACTTGTTTAGATACATTACTATTTGGTTTAAAATAAAACATATATTTAAAATAGCTTATTCTTGATTTATTACTTAAATTAAAGCTAATGAAACAAATATCTGATGCTAATAAAGACGCTATATTAACACATATTGATAATGGAAAGAGTGATAGACTTATTGCTCTTACTAAAGTTGCAAGTCGGTCAACTATACAGAATATTCGTAAGAAATACAGACCCTATGTTGAACTCAACAAGCCATGTCGTCAAAAAGATCATCATCTCAAAACAAGAGATTTCTTGTTAATGCAGTTACCTCCGGATCTCTAGAAACAGCTGTAGAAGCGAATAAACTTATAAAATCAAGTTTAAACGTGTCTGTTAGTAATGATATAGTAAGACGTGCACTTAAAGAATCCGGCTTAGAAGCATCAGAAAAGGTTAAAAAGCCTTTGATTAACAAGAAAAATATCAAAGAAAGATAAGAATTTGCTAAACTACATGAAAGCTGGACAATCTCAGATTGGGAACGTGTAATATGGTCTTACGAAACCAAGATTAATAGGTTTTGTTCTGATGGCAAATCTTGGTGCTGGAAAAGGGACATCAAACAGATGGAGCCAAGAACAGTAAATCAAAAGGTTAAGCATAGGGGAAGATCTGTTATGATTTGGGGTTGTATGACCATTAATGGCCCTGGGTTCCTCAAAAATTAGACGGAGAACTTGTAAAAGAGAAATATAGAGATACTTTAATGAATGGATTACAAGAAACTATTAAAAATCATGATTTGATTGAAAACCTGGTAATTTTCCAGCACGACAACGACCCCAAACATACAACCAAACTAGTACAGAATGACTGAAACTTCAAAATTTTGAAGTGTTAAACTTCCCTGCACAATCTCCAGATCTTAATCCGATCGAGCATTTATGGGCTTGGCTTAAGTTCCGGCTTAAAAAATATGATAGAGCACCCTCAGGCATGTTAGAACTTTGGGACCGGATTAAATTGGAATGGGAAAAATTCGGTGCTGATGAGTGTAAAGACTCACAAATTCTATGCCTAATCGCATTCAAGCTGTTTTAGATAGCAAAGGTGGTTGGACTAATCATTGACAAGATCGACCTCAAAGAGGGCAAATAAGTGTCGATCCTTTTGTTGCAATCATTTAACTTAATATTTAAATTAAAATTTTGTAAACTTGATTTTTAGAAGACTTAGACAGCCAGCTTTATAAAAATAATGGTTTTTTTAATATTTAGTATATTTTTTTAACAATTAACTATAAATGGAAATATTTAAAAACATTTGGCTATTTTTGTGAGTCACTGTAGATTGTCCACTAATTAGGTGCACAAATTATCATAAGGATTTCTACTACTTTTTAATATAAAAGGTTGGTTTAATTTAACTTCAATAAATATTTACAATAATACTATATAAGTTAATTTTTCTAATAAACACTTTATCCATGCTACTAGGGTAAAAATGAGTTGAATCCAAAAGAGTCGATTTCCATTTTTGAAAATCAAGCAAATTTTACTAATACAATTACGACAGATGGTTTTTTAGTTCAAGATATAAAGAAAACGCAATATATGATGCTATCAAAGTATATAAACATTCTTTTAAATTGGGTTATAATAATATCGCTATAAGTCTCATCTTAAAATGGCCTATTTAAGATTATGGCGGCATTTTGAGCTGCTTTACGAAAAGTACAAACATCATTTGATAAACGAATAAAACTAACATTTCCATATCTAAAATAAAATTTAATAAACCTGCTATAAATACAAGTACATAATGAAAATTTTCAAGTACGCAAAAGAGTATAAAAGCATATAAAAATTTTCATGTCATTTTGCTTGCAAAAAATTGTCGAGAAAAAGACCCAAAACCGAAAATGAAATTATCACAATGGTAATGGCGATTAATTGTTAATACGACGATATTGTGATAATAAAGATATCGAATGTTATATGATATTACCATCATATTTACTGTTTTACAAAATAGTGTAACTTGAAAGTCAAATGTCAAATTTGGAAATATTCCAGAGTCTTTTATAAAAGAACAATATGTGGACAGAGGAATAATTAATGGAGATAGTATTTATAATAGATTTATTCGCATTAATTATAAGTATGATAATAGTTACTTTTTAAAATTTTGGCATCTTTCCATTTATATTTATTTCTAAAATAGTGTGCATCATCTTTTAGCTAATCAAATCTAATTTGCTGCAAAATTGAAAAGTTCACCAAATTTTACGCAAATAAAGAGAACGCGATGCTTTGATTTATTTGTGAAAGTATTATAAATATATGGAAGGTAATTTTTGAAGAAAACATGATTTTTTGGTTGAAATAGTTGAAAATGAAATATTTAAAAATCATTTGGTTGAAATATATATAGAGATTTTTTATTTTTATTAACAAAAATAGCTTTTTATATAAACTATGTCGCACGGAAATTCGGACACCCTATTTTTTGTAAACCAAAGCGTCAATTCAGCTTATAAATAAATATGAATAAAAAAAATAGATATATTTAAACTGTGTTATTTTTAGTATTTATTTATTTATCACAATTTTTTATTAAAAAAGATAAGAAAGCAAAAAGGAAATTTATTGATCCAGCACGGAAATTCGGACATTTTTGTTATTCATACAAAACTCACCAACTAATAGGCTTAAGGAATAAAATATTAGAAAAACAATTACAAGTATTGATAATTTTGTTTTTGGACAGATTTTAGCAGTTAGAAAAGAAGGGTATTCTTATAGAGAGATCAAAGGTTTTTCCTGGATACCCAAGTCCACAATAAGCGATTACCTCAAAATATTAGAAGAAAAGGGCTCAATTCAGAGAAAGAAAGGCTCCGGAGGTAAATATGTACTCGATAATGACGATATAAGAGCTATAAAGGCCATTCATGAAGAAAACCCGAAAGCTAGTGCCACAAAAATGAATAAAATCTTTAAAGAAAATAGGGGTAAAACTTTCTCAGATGATACAATTAGAAGATGTTTAAATAGCCTTAACATATATGCTTACTTCCCTGACAGAAAGCCTTTAATGTCTGCAAAAAATATAAGGAAAAGGAGAGTGTTATGTGTAAAGTGGATATTTCAACCTGCTAATACTGGGAAAGTGTTATATTTTCAGATGAATGTAAATTTAATCCTTATAATTCAGATGGCTTTTCATATGTATGGCGACCTCCATCTAAAAGTCTTGATCCTAAGTATGTAGAAAAGACAGTAAAATTTGGCAAAGGTAGTGTGATGGTTTGGGGATGTTTTTCTTACAAAGGAGTTGGAAAATTGTCTTTATAGATGGTAAAATGGATAGATATGGTTATTTGGATATATTAAAGTACAATTTAATACAATCAACAAAGAAAATGAGACTAAATGACTTCGTATTTCAACAAGATAATGACCCCAAGCATACTTCTAAGCTCATTGAGAAATATATTGGGGGGGGGGGGAGATGTCGAAACTTTGATTTGACAAAGCCAAACCCCCGACTTGAATGCAATTGAACACATCTGGGCCTATATTAAGAGAGAGCTGAAGGGGAAAAACTTCGATGATCCAGATGAGTTAAAAACAGAGCTACTAAGATTATGTAATAACTTTCCCGACAATTTTATAAAAAACTTAATTAAATCAATGCCTAAACGTGTAAAAGTGTTACAAGTTCGTGGGAAGTATGGTAGTTATTGATTTTTGAATGTCCGAATTTCCGTGCTGGATCAATAAATTTCCTTTTTGCTTTCTTATCTTTTTTAATAAAAAATTGTGATAAATAAATAAATACTAAAAATAACACAGTTTAAATATATCTATTTTTTTATTCATATTTATTTATAAGCTGAATTGACGCTTTGGTTTACAAAAAATAGGGTGTCCGAATTTCCGTGCGACATAGTGCAATTATTAAAACTTTTCAACCATAATTCTTCAAAAATTTACTCATTTTATCAACCAAATACATTATAATTCCTTCAAAAATTTTCTTCCATGTGAATACCGTAAAATTTTGAATTGATTCAAGTAAATTTTGAGTAGAACTTAAAGAAAAGTATGGAATGAAACAGGAATTTGGCCAACTTGACACCTTAGATAAATAATTGTATGACTTGAATAAAACATCAGTAAAAAATCTGTAAATTATGTATTTTAATATTCATCAATCAATTAAATAATAAATAAAATTTCACAATTTTTCATTTATCTTTGATCGAGATATTTTATTTTCATTTTTGTGCGGCTATTTAGTGGACCATCTATAGTATTGATTTAATTGTATTCTATCATGATGCTTTTAAATATAACACGAAACTATATTTATAGAAACTGTTTGTTAGGTCTAGCTAAGATTTTGAAGTTACATGTGAGATCAGTGCTCTTATATTCTCCGCCAAAATCATATTGATGTCATAAAATTAAATCGCAGCGAAAGTTGAAAAGTTCAGCGTAGTTTTTTTACAATTTCATGGTTGAGCATCAAACACAAGAAACCTTATTAGAAGAGGAAGAAGAATATCTTCAAGATGGCCAACCACTAGGTATACAAATATTAGAACAAAATGGAATCAATTCCACAGATATCAAAAAACTAATTGAAGCTGGTTATTATACAGTCGAATCCATCGCTTATACGCCGAAGAAAACTCTACTTTTGATTAAGGGGATTTCAGAAGCTAAGGCGGATAAAATCATATTGGAAGGTATATCCATCAACAAGGTTTTGATTTGGTGTTAGCTTCGAAATTAGTTCCAATGGGGTTTACTACGGCTACTCAAGTCCATTTGAAAAGATCAGAACTGGTTTCTATCACGACTGGCTCTAAAGAATTAGATAAATTATTAGGAAGTAACATCCTCTCAAAATAATTTAACGCTGTAGATGGGTTGGAAACGGGGTCTATCACCGAAATTTTTGGTGAATTTCGTACTGGAAAGACACAATTATGTCATACTTTAGCTGTCACTTGCCAAGTATACTTAATACTCGATAACCATTTTAGTTACCAATCAGTCAAGGTGGAGGCGAAGGTAGATGCATGTACATCGATACAGAAGGAACATTTCGAACAGAAAGATTGATATCAATAGCCGAAAGGTCGCTCCAACCTCCTAAATTTTGATATAGATATAAATTAGATGCCAATAGTGTATTAGAAAACATAGCATATGCTAGGGCATATAACACAGATCATCAATCTGCCCTCTTAATTCAAGCTGCTGCCCTCATGGCTGAAAATAGATTCTCGTTATTGATTGTTGATTCTTCTACTGGGCTTTATAGAACAGATTTCTCGGGTAGAGGGGAATTAAGTGCACGTCAAATGCATTTAGCGAGATTTCTCAGATCGTTACTCAGACTTGCCGATGAAGTTCCCTACCAATGTTTTGATTTGTTTATTTAGTTTGGTGTAGCTGTAGTTGTGACGAATCAAGTAGTAGCACAAGTTGATGGAGGTGCTATGTTCGTTAGCGATCCGAAAAAGCCGATTGGTGGGAATATCATGGCTCATGCTTCGACTACCAGGTTCCCTTCTCTCTTTTTTATTCATTTTGTAATAGGCTTTATTTGAGAAAAGGTAGAGCGGAGCAGAGAATTTGCAAAATCTATGATTCGCCCAATTTGCCTGAAGCTGAAGCGGTATTTTCCATTAATGAAGATGGAATTGGTGATGCGAAAGACTAGGCTTTTTTATTAAGGTTTCTTATTTTTAAATTTTGTGAACTCATCTGGATCATAAATCGTTGCATTTTGCATTACATTTTCCATAGTGTTTCATAAGGTAAAATATTTATCTGATCATCAAGATTTCTATTTATAAATATCGCTTTGATATCTAATTTGCTTATTAAATACAATCATTAACTGATATTATTACGAATAATCGAACCTATAGCATTTTCTATTGCAAAACTTGCCAATCGAACCTATTATGCGAATCCCTGAAAAATATCCATCGGATTTTAAATTACAAATGATTGATAAACAAAAGGTATTTCATGAAAAACAGTCAATTGAGTTATAAATAATACTTTTATATAAATAACTATGCTAAACCAGGAGTGATGTAAAAAAGATGCCACATGTATAAAAACAATGTCTTTAGACTCGATTTTGGGCCAGAAAAATTATAAAAAAAGAAGTAAACTTATATAAAAATGAATATCTTGAATTTTTGATAGATTCACAAACTCCTTGTTGTGTAACATGCGCTTTTTGGCATTAGCCCTTAAGGATGAAACTCCAGGAAAAAAACTCAGAATGTAAGAAAATGTAAAACAGCAACTATAAATACAATGCCAAACTACCAAATCAAATAACATAGAAAAATGCAAGACAGACACTTAATAATGCTAGTAGGACCTACCGAATTGATCACTAAATGTGATATAGCTGATCTTAAACAGATCAAGATGAATCACATGAAAGAATCTGGGTTGAAATTTCAGCAAATAATAGAAGGAGAGATAGATGAAGAAATATGTGCGATATTATTAATGAATAAGCTCGAATCATTGATAAAAAAAGGATATCAACAATTTGTGATCGTGAATCATCAGAATCTACTTCAATATATGCAAGATTGCAAAGTAAAGATCATCGTTCTCAACTTTTCCTCGCTTGTGATCCCACCATCTGGACATTATCTAGTCGTAAATGGCAAAGAAAAGAATGTTAGACATGTGAATAGGTTCTTGCAATCCATTTCTAGCCATATGGAAAGAAAACATTTAGGCATCAAGGAATTCAATAACAAAGTGCTATTCAATAGCTTTCAACTCTCGATCAATCAGAAGATCAAGTCTAATCCGAGCTTTAGGAATAAAGATGCACTATTTCCACATGAAAAGGAGATCAAGAAATATACTTCTTACCATGGCTTAACAAATGAATCGATTAAGTCCAAATTGGACAAAGTCGAGGATGATAAAGAATCAGATGCTAAAGAAAAGAATCGCAAAGTCAAGACTAAAGAAGTTAACAAAAAAAAGGAACGCAAAGAAGAGATTGAAGAAAAGAAAGCTAAAGAAGTCAAGATGGAACATAAAAACAATCCATTTGCTATGATATACAAAGATAAGACTGAAATATCTAAAGCGGAAATTAAACAAAAAGAGATTCAAGATAACATCGCCGAATCTCAAGGAACCATAATCAAGAAAGACATTAAACAAGTTGAAGTAGAAAAGAAGGAGATCAATCCACAAACTATATTGGAAGAGAAAGATGCCAACCCTGAAGTCATTGTCGAAAAGAAAGAATCGATAAAAGAGGATGATGTCACCTTAATAGATGAGGCTATTGTATCTGAGGAAGAACAGGTTCATGGACCTAAAATACATTCCATTACGAAACTAACGGACAAATCAGAGAAATGTAAAACTATAAACCAGAAACTATTAGAACAAAAGAAGCTTACATTAGTTTTCAAATCTAGCCAGGAAATCGCTAAACAAATTCGTTTAGAGAAAGAAAGCTCTTGTAATCGTAAAGCTAGAAATAGTGCTCCTATTCCAGGAAATGACGACAAGGCAAAATTATTAGCTGATAAATTAAGATCTTCCCGTAAGTCTGCTAAACGATTTAGTATCTTCAAATATGTATTTGAAGCCCCTAAATGTGAAGTCGCTGAAGATGAAAAAGTAGAGATGGCGAAATTGAAGACGAATTCAGGCTTCTACAACTTGCGTAACTTAATTAAATAGAAATTTCTTTCTATTAATGATCTGATATTGTTATTTCCGGTATTTGAGAACTTACATTAGATAAATCCGAATTAGTATTATAAGCAGAATCCGAGATAGAAAGGAAATCTTGACATATATCATTAGGGTCTAAATTATTTGATTTATGGCCGATATTTATGTCTAAATTAACTAATTCTGTACTTATAGAAACTTTACAAGTCATTTTGCCATCTAATTCTAATTGATACTTTTTGTCTTTTAAAATTTTAACTTTACAAACCTCAATAACAGCCTCGCCTATCAAGGTTGGTAGGCTTCATTGCTGCTAAACTTGTGACTTTTATAATGTATTATCTTGAAAACTTTGATTTTGAATTCATCGACTTTACTATATATAAAAAAGATGAGGTGAAATATTAATACACTATAAATTATTGATTAAAATCATCATTTCGATTACAATTCCTAATAGACTTTCCTTTAATTTTCTTAACGTCTTGTTCGATTACGACACATCTTGCTCTTTAAAACAAAATAAGGATTTTAAATTAGTACATAGTTCTAAATATTAATATTACCGGATAAAATACTTATAGTTAATTTCATCCTACCTTTATCTCTCTTTCCCGATTCATCCATTTTATAAAAAGATACTTTTTTCAAATTTTCGGGTTTTATAGAATTGTTTCATATTTTAGAATGATAGGATAAAGCTACAGTTTTAGAATCGTAAAATGAAGTCATTTTGATGTCATACAGAAAATGTTTTTATACCAAGATTTTAATTGAACCATTTTTGCCTCAAATGTGTCATTTTCTTATCTAATAGGTGCAAAAGGTGGTTAATCTTAGATACACTTCTAAGAATCCTTTTAAAATGCTATTTACAGGATTTTAAGATGATCGAAAAGTGATGAATAATTGAGATATCAATTTTATGATTATTTTCCCTTACAGTGAACAGTTTATCTTAAGATCTGCAGTGTATTTGTTTACCAAAATGTAAACGTAATTAAAGCTATAATATGTTAAAGAAACAGCCCAAAATGCAATTTCTAGTTGATAAGGATAGTAAATCTATATATATAAATCGAACTTTATTAATTATAGGAATCTTATGCATTTTCGACTGTTTGATGGTCGACGTTTCCTAAAATCAACAAAAGTTAACAAATTCACTTGTAAAACCGAAATGATAGGACAACTTAAAGTAACCATAGGTAACTCATCTTTTATAATATTATAGTGGAAGCAAAAGAACTCAAGAATCTCAATAGTTCATATTGGAAAAGAGATCCTTATATCAAATTGAAATTAGGAAAATTGAAAGAACGTAGTTTTACTATCAAAAAAGTGACTAAGAAAGCAGAATGGAATCAATCCTTTAAATTGTACCCCTCTAATCCAATAATTTCTTTATGAAAAAAGCGATTTATATAATTTAGACGAAGAATTAAAAGTACAATGTTGGGATCAGAATAGGTTTATACCTAACGATTGTATAGGCAAAACGATAATATCATTACATGATATACAAAGTAGATCATTAATAGATAATTGGTATCCATTGAGTAAAGGTAATGCTATTTGTGGTAAAGTAAGGTTAATTTTGGAATTCATCGATACCAAAGCTTTTGTTCTATCCATATCAGAAGAGGATCACATTAATCAAACCATAAATGAAGATATGAATTATATCAATCAATTAGTTGAAGATGATGCTCAAGATTTAGGTATTGTTGATAGAATTGTCGAACCTGAAATTAAGACCTCTTTTAACAAAGTGGCTCTCAAAGAACCTTCGATTTATGAAATCTGTAATTCTGATGAACCTATCTTGCCTTCTTCCTCTTTAAAAGAACCAGAACGAGATTCTTCGGATGGTGAGCTTGTAGATAAAATTCATAATAGAATGACCATGAATTGCTTCGTTCGTAATATGGATGCCGAATTTATCGATAAGATTTCAAAGATCGAAGTTGATAAACATGGTGCTTTATTTTGATTTCTTATTTATTAAACTCTAGGGTTTTTGTTAATTCGTATACTCCAGAGATGCCACTTTGATATATAGCAAAAAACGAATGTACATAAAAGTTTATTAGTATTACTTAACCCAATAATTTTCTCTTCATTAATCAAATATTTGTAAATAATTACAGATTTTGTTTTCTCATAAATCTATAGTTAATCTATTAGTTGATATACATTTAGACACTTTATCAGTCTGAATTAAACTACTAAAATGTAAATAAAACTACCGTTAAAACTGGATAAAAGCGATAGATTTTTTATTATACCATTTTTCAGTCAATTTCGTCTTTTTGCCAGTGAATTTCGTCTTTTAGACTTTAAATATCAACTATTATGTATTTTTCAAAACAAACCGATAAAAACGATCTTAAAAATAAGCATTTTTATTAATAAAATACAATAAACTATTATTTTTATATATTAAATGATATTTTTATTATTCTATAATCGAATGCTTAATTATTAAATCCCCAAGCAACAAAAATCAAGCAATTTTGAATTATCAAAAATGTAAAGATTTATTATTAAATATAAAAATTGCATCAAAAAAGCTTTTATTAAATATTATATTAATAAATAAATAAATCGGTATTTTCGGTTTTTAAAGTTATATAGTATATTAAAGCCAAAAAGACGAAATTCATTCGCAAAAAGACCAAATTCATTGGCAAAAAGACGAAATTGACCGAAAAATGGTATATATTCATGTTGATTTTCTAGATATTCTAAATTCTAAGCGTAGTGCAGTGAATATAGTCGTCTTTAACAAAGAATTAGATTGAAATGCAATTTTATATTGATATATGTGGTTCATGTTTCCTTGACCCATCGAATGATTGAAATTTTTGTCAACCAAATCAAAGCGCAGCATTCAAGCACTATAAATTATTCAAAAAAAAAACGATCCAAATCATGTTAGGAGAAGTCGATGTCACTAAGTATCCCGAGTAATCGATTGATTTTTTTATTAGTCCACTTTAAATTTACCAAAGCATATCAAGAAAAGAATTACTTCTCGTTCCTAAAGATAGGAGATATTCTGCATAATAGTCCAGTAAAAGAAAAAGAAGACTATGCAGAACCTATAAGGGAAGAATATAGATTGTAATACCATTTTGAATTAACATCTTTATAGCTCATTATTAAATTTAGATTCTGAATAAAATGCAATGCTTGAAGAAAAGCAAAAAGGATGCTAAATTTATTGGAAGATTGGCTATGCCTTTGGATAGTATTGTAAAGAAAAAGAAGCTACAAAATTGGTATCAAATTAATCACGGATCAAAGATTGTGGCTAAGATTCAATTATCGTTTCATTTCATCGATCAAGATCCAAATACAAAAGTTGAAGAAAATGTATCTGTTAAACAAACTAATGATTTAAAAAAATCCTCCTTTTTTGATGAAGAAAATGAAGTATTGGGAAGTCCAAGTTCTTTAGAATCTATAGTTACAAACGATAAAGGAATTGAGAATCTTTTGTTCGATGATAGCTTAAGTCTTGATAGTGACGATGATGATAGTAGTAAAAATGATAGTCAGAAAGTTTCGGGAAAATCTAGAAATGCCACTTTCTCTAGTTTTAGTGGATCTAATGTTAGTAAGATTTTTTGAGAAAGATTTCATGCATTGAATCACTCAAACATTCTCAATTATAAAGTTTCATCAATATACTTTACTTTGATTGAAAAATATTATTATCAGATATTTCATAAAGTTTGATTTTATGATTAGAGACTTTCTAGGATGTTTTTAGTGTCGTCCAAATTGTATAGAGAATAGTTTTTGAAAAAATATAGAAAATCATTTAGAAGTTTATTTTTAATAATCAAGCATGAATAATCTAATAAGAAAGCTATGGTTTTATAATTGAATGATCTATATATTAAAATTAAACGAGAGCTTCACACTCGGCCTTTGCTACGCTCAGAGCCAAATTCGAATTTGTCAGATTTTTTATCCAAGCTTCTTTATTCACAATTTTGCCTATTTCTCCTTTTAAAGTGAGTCTTTACATTTATTAAATAGATAAGAGATAGCCTCGCGCCTAGTATCTCCGATAAGCTCAAATTACTTTAATTTGATTACCTATAAGCGAGTTTTATTTATTTTTTGGATAATACACTGCTTATGACTTCAAACTCTATGATTAAATGATTACTTCAAATTATACGACACTTTACAATCATGATTTTAGGTACAGTGACATGCAAAACTGTTTCAATATCTGAACTATATCACAATTATCTTTATATATTCAATCAATTCTTAATATATAGATTTTATATTAATATATTATTATTCTAATAAATACATATAAAATGATATAAAATATGATAAAATTAATATATAAAATAGTATATAAAAAGACTTTAAAATAATAGAATTTATTGAACCGGTTTTGAACACGCCTCAATATTAACACTTAGTATATCTACCTTTGGCTTCCAACACCGCTCTTATCCTTTTTGGCATACTTTCTATTAAGTTTATACACTCTGATTCTGTGATATTTACCCATTCGTCGTTGATTCGCACCCACAGCTCACCAGTTCCACTTGGTATAGTATTATACATTGCAAGCTTTCTATTGAGCAAATCCCATATATGATCTATGGGATTTAAGTCTGGTGATTGTGCCGGCTATTTTAAAACCTCCAACTGACTGTTTTGAAGAAATTTAACTGTTTTTTGACGGTATGCTTTGGATCATTATCATGTTGAAAGATCACACTTTCTCGATCCATTTGATACCATAGAATAGTTTTTTGCAATTCGTCTTCAAGAATGTAACAATAAAGTTGGGAATTGAGTGATCCTTCTATTTGACACAAATATCCAGGACCATATGCTATTATACATCCCCAAACAATCACGGATCCTCCACCGGACTTGACTTTTTTTGATGATCGTGATTTTAACTGTTCATTGGTTCTTTTCCAATACCATTTGAGTCGATCTGGACCAAATCTGTTTATTTTGGTTTCATCGGACCAAATTACTCGCATCCAATCTGAAACAGTCCATTCTTTGTATCTCTTAGCAAAGGAGAGTCTGTCTCTAATATTAATGAGTTGAAGGAGTGGTTTTTTTGTTTTATTTCCGACTTCATTCCAACATTTCTCAGTGCTCTTCTCACTGTATCAGCGCTGATTTTAATTTTATCTACCTCATGCAGATTTTTGGCGACTTCAACGGCGGTATCGAGTTGACCAGAGGTGATATGTCGCACTATCGACCGAATTTGTCGCTCATTTAGAAGCTTTGGACGACCACCTTGTGAACAACTCAGATCAGGAAGGTGTTTATTTTTAATTCGGCACACTGTAGGTTTACCCAAAGATAATAAAGAGGCAATATTTGAATAAGAATAACCTTGTTCAAGGAGAGAGATAACTTCTGTGCTTTTTTGCTTAGATATATGTTTCATGTTTAGAGACGAAATTAGTAGAGCCGATGGAGTAGCTGCGTATATTTATACTATAAAAATATGCAAAAATAAAAGTCACGTGAACCAAAAATAGAAGTCACATGACTAAAAATAAAGATGATACTGATGGCTTGAAATTCGTGCAAAACCGTTTCAATAAATTCTATTATTTTAAAGCCTTTTTATATATTATTTTATATATTAATTTTATCATATTTTATATCATTTTATATGTATTTATTAGAATAATAATATATTAATATAAAATCTATATATTAAGAATTGATTGAATATATAAAGATAATTGTGATATAGTTCAGATATTGAAACAGTTTTGCACTTCATTGTATTAAGTAATATCATAAGGGATAAACAATAATATACATAAATAATATCCCGATTTACTCTTTTATCTTCGTTTCTTCATTCATTATTTTACTCCAAAAAGTCAAAAATGGAATCTTCATTCAAATGCATTTTATAAAGAAATAATATAAAGATTGTCTTTATTATTATTTATTAAACCTTTTATTATACCTCTTCTATCAAGATCTTGACAACAGGAAGAGGATGAAACCTGATATTTTGTTAATATATGAAAAGATTTAAAAAAAATCTATGCTCAATAGTTTAAGTAAGCATTGTTGGTTTAGTGGTATAATTACCCCCTGCCACGGGGTAGACCCAAGTTCGATTCAGGACGATGCATAAGCTGCATATTAGTTTTTAAACTCAAGTCATTTATTCTCCTACATGATCATTTTATACGCTCTCAGAATACTTTAAAAAGTGTACATAAAAGACCAAAACCCTTCTCTCAGGCTATTTGTAGTCTGCTGACTTCATGTTGAGCAGGTCTATCCTGATTCATCTTTCCTTGTTGATTAGTGGACAATTTTTCAGTATTTTTAAATGGTTTTATCATTTAGGACAAATTTTAAGTATAGATTGTCCACTAATTAGGCGCACAAATTATCATAAGGATTTCTACTACTTTTTAATATAAAAGGTTGGTTTAATTTAACTTCAATAAATATTTNGCACAAATTATCATAAGGATTTCTACTACTTTTTAATATAAAAGGTTGGTTTAATTTAACTTCAATAAATATTTACAATAATACTATATAAGTTAATTTTTCTAATAAACACTTTATCCATGCTACTAGGGTAAAAATGAGTTGAATCCAAAAGAGTCGATTTCCATTTTTGAAAATCAAGCAAATTTTACTAATACAATTACGACAGATGGTTTTTTAGTTCAAGATATAAAGAAAACGCAATATATGATGCTATCAAAGTATATAAACATTCTTTTAAATTGGGTTATAATAATATCGCTATAAGTCTGATCTTAAAATGGCCTATTTAAGATTATGGCGGCATTTTGAGCTGCTTTACGAAAAGTACAAACATCATTTGATAAACGAATAAAACTAACATTTCCATATCTAAAATAAAATTTAATAAAC